>JAHDVE020001632.1:0-127500 GCA_022606495.2 Halesus radiatus | reverse complement strand
CATCTGAAATTTCAATTTATTTTCCGATAAGAAAATTCATGAAATCTGCGTAATATTGTTAATTTTATAGAAAAGTGTGTTTAATAAAAGTGAAAAAAAATGAGCAGCATATTTTCATTAGAAAACAGTCTCTCTACTAATTCCGGAGTAGTAAAATAAGTTAAAATAAATATATGATTTGTTAATTTTGTTAGGATTCCAATAATAATGATAGTGAGCGTTGTGTTCGTCACCATTGATTTCTCGATGTAGTCAGTGTTCACGTGCACAGCTTATTGATATTACATTGAATACAGCCTGATTTGTTAATTTCGTTAGAATTCCAATAATAATAACAGTGAACGATGTGTTCATCACCATTGATTTCTCGATGTAGTCAGTGTTCACGTGCACAGCTTATTGATATTACATTGAATACAGCCTGATTTGTTAATTTCGTTAGAATTCCAATAATAATAACAGTGAACGATGTGTTCATCACCATTGATTTCTCGATGTAGTCAGTGTTCACGTGCACAGCTTATTGATATTACATTGAATACAGCCTGATTTGTTAATTTCGTTAGAATTCCAATAATAATAACAGTGAACGATGTGTTCATCACCATTGATTTCTCGATGTAGTCAGTGTTCACGTGCACAGCTTATTGATATTACATTGAATACAGCCTGATTTGTTAATTTCGTTAGAATTTGGATAACAGTAGGGCAGTGTGTTCATACATTGATTTCTCGATTAAGCAGTCAGTGTTCACGTACTTTTAGCTTATTGATGTACATTGAATACATTACTAGTTTGTTAATTTCGTTTAAGAATTCCAATAATAATAACATTGAACGATGTGTTCATCACCATTGATTTCTCGATGTGAGGTCGTCAGTGTTCGTGCGAAAGCTTATTGTTATTACATTGAATACAGCCTGATTTGTTAATTTCGATTTAGAATTCCCAATAACAGTGAACGATGTGATTTCATCACCATTGATTTCTCGATGTGAGCATTGTTCCACGCACAGCTTATTGATATTACATTGAATACAGCCTACATAATTCCCAAAAAGCTGATTCATTTTTTAGAAGTACCATACATTTAATACTAAATTTAATTAACTTTAATCGTCAATAATCATTGAAATCCGAGAGACCAATTCAGCATTTACAAAAAGAGGTTTTCATTAATTACTTATTACCATTTCCATCTATATTGCCTTACATATCTAGACCATTCATCAGCATATAATAATAACATATATAGCACATCTAAATGCAGATAAAACGTTTCTAATGAATGAATTTGAATAAATACGGTAGTCCTAAGAATGTTTAATGAATTAAAACTACAAATCAATGAAGATAAAATTATAAAATCTTTAATGAAAATAAAAGCAGAAAAAGGCACATAAATAAAAAAAAAGTAACAGTCGCACCTGGAAATTGAACCCAAGACCTCTATGTCTCAATGGGACAACCCTCTACTGATAATGAGACATAATTATTTAAAGATTTAATTATGAATGAATAGTCATGTTTATCAATATCATATTTCAATTTAAAAATTGTCTGTCTAATAATAATAATAATAATAATAATAATTAGTTACTTCTATAGCACCGTTTTCAGGTAAGGAATAATCACACTCAAGGGCTAGCTAGTATTTCCAATTTTTTTGTTTCATTGATTAAATATTACAAGCTGAGGTTTACTTAAGCTTCAATAAATTATTCTAATACATTCAATAGAACACATAATTAAAGTCAATTGTGAAATGAGTAGGGAAAGGAAAGAGAAAGGGAAGAAAGGTGTGATGGCGGGTGAAAATGAAGAATTATGGTGAGATAAAAAAAGTAATTCTGAATTTTAGTCTTGAAAAAGGCATTTGAGATAGCATTCGTTCATCAGAGACCAATTAGTTACAAGGGTTCTATCGGCACTTGAGCGAATAATGTTTATATAGAGACTAAAAATGTACCTTCAGTTAAATAGGGAAGTTAATACTGTTAAGCACATTATAAAGAGTACAGAAAAAATAGGTTGTTTGTGTAATTAATGTACCGAGCACAATTTCAGTAGCATTATTTTTCATAGAAAAATTAAGAAAACATTGCAATTTTTCACATAGTTAGTTGGCTCGGTTTTAGATTAATCCATCGATGCGTATTGTTTCAAAACACCTTTAAAAAATAAAGAAAACATCAGAACACCGAAAAATTTTCCCATCACACCTGTTTGCGACACGTATTCTCGACCGACAACAAAAACAAGACGAATTGCTTCTTTCGAGGAAAAGTTTCCAGTGCCCGACAGAAAATACAATTAAATGCGTTTTAATTTATGCACTGCTCCGGCATTGTTTGTGATTGCGCTTAAGCTGCACATATTGAGTGCATTCCCCCGCCGGTGGAGCGCGCATTGTGCGAAGTGCGCCCACGCCGGCTGAGCCGCCCGACTCCCAGCAACCAACAACAATCGTATTATCGTATTCAACGGAGATTTAATGGTGTTTTGATAACGGCGTAAAATGCGCACCCAAATTTATATCCATCCCACTAATGATCGGACATCATTGTTTTAGTAATGACGATAAATGCGTGCGGATGTACTTTCCATTGTCGAGTTAGTAGTGTCAATTAATGTTATGACAGGACGAAGATTAAGATTTAAGAATTTCATGACAAAACATTAAACAAAAGTGAAGAAAAATAACAAACACACGATACACCTAACCTAATATAACCAAACCTATTCTCTTATAAATTTCTGTTTGTAACAGTTCTGTTTTATTCAGTAACCACAGTTAAGATATGTGTATTTTTTGCCATACGAGAACGTGTATCTCACGTAATAATTATAATATAGTAATAAGACCAAACATATTTTTGGTGATTTTAAAAAAAAATTAATTCGTATAACTCAACTTATTTTTTTTTAAATTTAATGCAAATCAAATTTAATAAAGCTGTTATTAAGTTCTATAAATATTTTAGTTTGTACCAATTGTAAGATCTAAAAAAATCATTTTATCTTGGAGTTCATGTTCAACTATGAAACAGACTTGTATTAACGGTGTTGGCCCAGTCAGTGAAGATATCCAACATACGAGGGAGGATATCGTCCACATATTGGATATAATATATATAGTATTTACCTCAGGGAGAATCAAGAAGTGTGTTTTCAATATAATCCATAAATATCTCCTCTACAAGTGGACGTAAAGGTGTTCCAAATGTAACTAGTGTGTGCATATGTGTATATACACGTAAATATATGTATATACACGTAAATATATGTATATAAGCGTACACATATGTGTTTACGTATGTATGTATGTATGCACATATGTGCACATGCTGCATGCGTGTACATATATATAAAAAAGTTACGTTTATTTTTAAGATCTAATCTTTACGCGTGTCTTTTTCTCCTTTCTATCTCCTACTTTCTTTTATAATTTTTACAATTTTCAGCATGTTTATGTACTAAATCCATGTATTTACACTAGACTTCATACAAAGTAAATATACTCCATACCATGAAACATGCAGCCGCCTAGTATGGTGATCTAATGTATCTACTTCATGGAAATGTGTCCATTCAATATCATGCATTTTATAAAAATAAATAAAATAAAGACTACCTCACAGAATGGAGAATCCAATATCACAATCGTTTTCGCAGTAAATCGGTTTCACAGGTAATAAATCCCTTTTGACATTATATAAATTGAAATTGAGTAGGGGTAAATAGAATCATGTAAATAAGTCGTCTCAGCGCGGCATAACCACAGTTTGAAAATGGCCTTGAACACCGAAACAGCTATGACAATAATACAAAAAAAAACTAAAACACTTGCAGAACTTAATAATAACGTTATAAAATTTGTTTTACATTAAAATTAATAGAAGAAATAAATATACATATGTGTGTATTTTTTGTGTAAACCACAGTCAAAAGATTATCATACAGGTAGTAAAGTTTCGTGAATTTTAATTTATTGAATGCCAGAATGCCGATGCCGAATGCCGAAAAACTTTTATTTTTGTGCTGAAAATAGCCAAAATAATACAAACTTAAAAAACTGTGCAAATTTCTCTCACATTGTTCTGGAGGTTTTTCTGTTCAGAAAAATAGATTACAGCGATACTATCGAGATGATAATGCATGGAGGTACTTTCCTTTCAGGCTTCTATTTTTCAAATGTAAAATGTCAAAGAACGTCGATGTCAGAAGTTTTAAAGGGTAGTCCATAGATAAAAATATAGGTAGTTCATTAAAATTGTTTGAATCGTATCAAGGGGAACGGCTGCGCTTCCCGTTTGATGCATAACTTAATTTTGAATTTGTGGCCAAATACCCATCCAAACTGAATGATATATTTTTTAATTAAATGTTTGAATGTGAAAATTATTTTTTCTCATGGCGTATACTCGTACTTCATAATTTAAAATAAATTACTTCTTATCCGTCCTAGATATTTACTAAACCTTTAATTAAAAAAAATACAATATATCATTCAATTTACTTTTTATAACTTATTGAAGTTTGTAAACCTCATTGTAATATTTAATCATTGAAGAAGATATTATTAACACTTCCCAAAGTGAACCACTAAACCGAAAAAACAACAGAAATTAAAAGATTTCAGTCGCAGAGACTCTGTTCCGATTGCAATTGAGTTCGGGATGAAACTTTGCAATCATCATAAGGATAGCAGCCAATAATGTGGGATTTATAAAAAAAATGGAGGATAATATTAACAAGTCTTGAACTAGAAGTATGATATCGGTGTAAATGGCGTAAATTGAACTGGTCTCATTAGCTTAGTTGGTTAAGCGGTTACCCCGGATAGGTAGAGGTCCAGGGTTCGTGTCCCAGATGAACTCTTTTTAATTTCTGTTGTTTTTTCGGTTTCGTGGTTCATTTTGGGATGTGTTAATATTATCTTCTTCAATGATTATATATCATTCAGATTGGATGGGTATTTTGGCCTCAAATCCAAAATTAGGTTTTGTATGAAACAGGCCGCGCAGCCGTTCCCAGAAAGTTCAAATTGCAAACATTGACGAAAAAATGATGAAGTATAATTATATGGTAGAATCCAAATGGATAACTGTTAACACGGGTGTGCTACAGTGAGGCATCCTTTAGCCTCTCCTTTTCTTTATTTACATGAAAGAACTTCCGATCGGTGCTGGCACAGAATGTTTAATTTTGATGACGATACCGCTTTGTGATTTGAGTCTACTGGAGACATTAACGACTTTAATAAGCATGGTCCATAAATAGCAAACTGACTGTTGTCACAAAATCTAACAGTCAGCACATAGCAATAATAAGATGGAACTTTCTCTAACTTGTTTACTGCTGGGAATACAACTATATCAAACATATGTCAAAAATAGTACAAAAAATCTGCAGATTCT
Source organism: Halesus radiatus (assembly GCA_022606495.2). Lineage (NCBI taxonomy): Eukaryota > Metazoa > Arthropoda > Insecta > Trichoptera > Limnephilidae > Halesus > Halesus radiatus. The sequence continues at coordinate 122,079 of JAHDVE020001632.1, read as the reverse complement.
TCTTTGCACTAGGCATACTTGGAAATATGAATATCGATTCAGTAATCCCCGCATGTCAGTGACGTGTATTGCCCTATAACCAACGGTAGGCTGTGTATAGTTTTTCAAGTTGACTTATGAATTACTGTGCATTGAATATTTGAAAATGGTCATTTAATTATCGATTATTGTGGTCATCTGAATAAATGAGCGTTTAAGTTCCTTGCCGGATTGATGGACAAAATATATTTTGATCAAAAATTTGTCTCCTTAAAAACTTTTTTTTATCGTTCGTTTATCTTAGGGTAGACATAGCTTTTCAGCCTTTATGGAGTTCACGTCAATGCTGCATGTTATGGATACGTTTATTCAATAATGAAGTACGGAAGTTTGGGGAAATTCTGTAAACGCCAAAGATGTTTTTATTATCCAAAATAAATGTTTAAGAATAATCACAAATTCCGGTTATCTGGATACACGAAAGCCCCTCTTAAAAAAACTGAAAGTTCCTACGATCACATATCTTAAATGAATACTATAAAGACATAAATGGATCACTAACATATTGAACTTTATTAATCTTTCTTCTTTTTTCTTCTTCTTTTTTTCTCTTATCCTGTCTCCCTTTTCGGCATTTTTAGAATTTATAATGTCCACATTAATATATACTTATGTATTTTTAACTTATTGTTTATTGGGTTAACTGTAAGAAATAGGATGTATCTAAAAGTTATATCCCTTGTACTTAATACTAATAATTGTACAATAAAAAAATTACAATATTGAATTCTAAATCGTAATTTAAAAAAAAAAATCATGATTTGTTAAGCAAAAACGTTTTTTTAAATCTAATTTACGCTTTGTGAAGTAAATAAACTAATAAACCACAATTAAGTAGGCATCTAGATTTTCCGGACAAAAAGTAAAAAAGTTGATAAAAAAACGAACATCTACCATCAATAAAAATAATTCATTTGATAAAGAAAAATTAGATCGTTATCTAAAATCTCTCACGAAAATGAACGCCCTTCCCGCAAGCAAAGCGAAACGGAATTATGATTATCTCGAGTTTGCAGAATAATGGGCGATCGCGCTGCGAAAACGAATAGTGCTAATCGCAAAAAACATACGGACTTGGCTTTAAATTTCCCAAGTCTGAGGTACGGCGGCCCCGGCTATACCCGGGTACTCGGGGCGTGGTAACTCGCCGAGATAACATCTTTCTTTATTTGTTATTCTTACGATGGAGTAGACTTCTTCCTTGGCTGGCAGCCATGAGAGACGATTGTAGCTTTATAAGCGAACAAAGAATCTATAATACAAGCACCAATTGCAATTCTGAGTGCTGTGATTATTTTACGAGATTGTAAGAGCGGCCGTTGAATTCGTCAGTTAGTCGAAAAGACAAGAAGGGATTATTCGTGAATTAAAATTGAAAAAAGTGACGTTTTTAAATTGGTGAGGGGTAGTCCGTAACAGCTCAGAGTTAATGTGCTATTTAAATTGGTGAGGGGTAGTCCGTAACAGCTCAAAGTTAATGTGCTATTTAAATTGGTGAGGGGTAGTCCGTAACAGCTCAGAGTTAATGTGCTATTTAAATTGGTGAGGGGTAGTCCGTAACAGCTCAGAGTTAATGTGCTATTTAAATTGGTGAGGGGTAGTCCGTAACAGCTCAGAGTTAATGTGCTATTTAAATTGGTGAGGGGTAGTCCGTAACAGCTCAAAGTTAATGTGCTATTTAAATTGGTGAGGGGTAGTCCGTAACAGCTCAGAGTTAATGTGCTATTTAAATTGGTGAGGGGTAGTCCGTAACAGCTCAGAGTTAATGTGCTATTTAAATTGGTGTGGGGTAGTCCGTAACAGCTCAGAGTTAATGTGCTATTTAAATTGGTGAGGGGTAGTCCGTAACAGCTCAGAGTTAATGTGCTATTTAAATTGGTGAGGGGTAGTCCGTAACAGCTCAGAGTTAATGTGCTATTTAAATTGGTGAGGGGTAGTCCGTAACAGCTCAGAGTTAATGTGCTATTTAAATTGGTGAGGGGTAGTCCGTAACAGCTCAGAGTTAATGTGCTATTTAAATTGGTGAGGGGTAGTCCGTAACAGCTCAGAGTTAATGTGCTATTTAAAAGCGCTTGAAATTTAAAATCACAGTAAAACCAAATGCCAAATGTTCTGATGTGAATGATTTTTTTCTATTTATTTACATGATATGAATGGCGTACAAAGCGACAAGTAAAGTAAGTATTAACTTCCGAAATGATTAACGTTAACAAAAAATCAGGGCCATTTATTTTTAAAAATTCAGGAACTTACTGAATATAGTTTTTTATCAATAGAAAATATTAAAATAATTGCTTATACTTACCGACCGCGGTATTACACTCATCGCGAAACCGGGAGAAAACAAAGCGAAAAATGACGAATTTTATCATTATAAAACTAATGACTCACCAAACAATTATATGCCATTCCCACCAAAAACGTAAATATATATTTAGCAAAAAAGGAAATGAGACCGGGAGGTTGGGGCAGAGTAGGCCACTCGGCGAGCGTTTCAAGCAGCAATTAAGAGCCCGAAGCCGTAAAGTTTTACGACGATGTAATCGAAGACGCATATTTACACGTACGGTTCGCAATTACCGCACTCGTAAGGGTACCATTTCACCCCGGCCTCCCCGACAGACCGGGACTTAATTATGAAAAAACCATAAAAGGGTGAGGAGAGGAAATTGATATAGATATAGTGCGATATTATTTTTTATCTTGACACTAAATATGAACTCAAAGTGTCAAAGCGATTTTTTGAATTTCAAAGCAATAATTTTACTGAAATTCTTTCTACTTTTTATACCGATCTGATATCGGCAGTGATTTGGAAGCATCACAATTTGGTAAGTTTTTAGTGATATAAACCAACATAAAAAATACCGCAGCTTTTCATAAATTTATAATAAGTTTGTTTGTTAACCATAAACTTTGGTAACCCTTCGTATAAATGATCAGATGAAACGCAATAAACTGTCCGGCAGATAAAATATGTAATCAAATTACATATTAGGTATATAGAAATGAAAAATTCAGCTGTTAACAAGCACCGTGATATGTTTTATTTTGTTGTATTCATCATAAATTTATAATAAGTTTTTTTGTTAACCATAAACTTTGGTAACCCTTCGTATAAATGATCAGATGAAACGCAATAAACTGTCTGACAGATAAAATATGTAATCAAATTACATATTAGGTATATAGAAATGAAAAATTCAGCTGTTAACAAGCACCGTGATATGTTTTATTTTGTTGTATTCATCATAAATTTATAATAAGTTTTTTTGTTAACCATAAACTTTGGTAACCCTTCGTATAAATGATCAGATGAAACGCAATAAACTGTCCGGCAGATAAAATATGTAATCAAATTACATATTAGGTATATAGAAATGAAAAATTGAGCTGTTAACAAGCACCGTGATATGTTTTATTTTGTTGTATTCATCATAAATTTATATCACAATATTCTAATGGAATGAATATAATTATATTATGAAATTAGGTTGATCAAAAAAAAAATCTTTACGAAATTTTCGTTATCATTGTTTATTACGTGGGCACAATTCTAAGAAAAAATTATAAATATATTCCTAGCTATCGAGTTAAATAAAAAAAAATTCTTCCCGAGCTTCTTAAGGCATTAAATACGAATAAATCAATTTGTATTCCGCACATCTCTTAATTTAAATTACTAATATAAATCGTGGAGGATACTATATTCACATACAACCTAAAGAATATTGAAATGTGTCTGTCCATTTCAAGAAGGAAAAATCATGATCAATGATCAATTGATTTTATTTTTATTGATACGGACACAGTGTATGTAGCTCTCGTAAGCAATAAGGCCATTATTTTGACAATGGTCCGGTCCCTTTGATAAAGTTCACCCATGTCTCCTGGTTCCACAATCTGTCTTCCTAGATAGCTGAGACTTGTTCCCATTAAGACGGGACATTGGCACCATATGTGAATTAGAGTCTCTTCATCCTCTACACATCTCATGCATTTATTGGTGTTTTCCACTTCCAACAGGTGCATTTGTCTCTTGAGGTAGCAGTGTCCCATTAGTAATTCTACCAGTTCCATCAGTGGGTTTCTGTCCATACCGAGTAGTTGCCTGGTTCGTCTGGGGTTTGGCCCGTGTATGAGTACTCGATCAACTAAGTATGTGAGTATGTAAAATATTCCGTTGCTATGAATGTACAAATATTCACAGCGTCTGAAAAGTTAATAGAAAATATATTAATGATATGGGTAATAAGTTGAAATTTAGTAAGGCATTTCGCCGTAAAACAAAATTCAGAAACTTGATCTATCCAAGAATTGTCTTCATCATAATTTTATGTTTTCAGATTCCTTAGCCAACAGTATTATTTATGTTGATTTTGGAGTATCAAGCCGTGTAGTAGCTAGGAGCAGTGTCCATCTGCATATTAACATCTTCTCTGATTAGATTCTTCTTTCCTATCTTTTAATATTTTACACAGCTCTCGTAAGGTACACCAGGTAAGGAGAAATTGAAGTCTTGACTATGGAAGTAGCCCTTCTCCTTACTTATAACACAGTTATTGTTTTATTTTTTAAACTATATTGTCACATCACCAAGTTATCGCTTCACATGAAAAAAAAATTTAAATAAATCATTCACTGATAAAACAGTCTACAAAAAAATGGTTTTCAACATTTTTATAAGTTCGTACGGTAGTTATATTTTATTGACCATTTTAGGATGCTATTTCGAGATCAAATCTTCACTTAAAAAAACCTAAGGCTTCGCATCTGACCGCTTTCATAATATTGCCACACCTACAATAATTTCATCCAACGAACGCCGGCAAAAAACCATTCATCTGAATATTGAATAAACAAAATTCGTTGACTAATTTGACACATCGTAAAGCCCATTCTATGATCGTTGCTTTAATCCGCGGCTTGGGACGTTTTGTTGTTGGCGATGTTGGTACTTGACGCGGCTGCGTTCGCTTTGGTGAATTGGTTTATACACCCTTGCCTTAGTTGCCACTTGACATTCAATCCGCGTGATCTGATGTCTCGGGTGTGACTATTTCGTTGCTTTAATCCGCGGCTTGGGACGTTTTGTTGTTGGCGATGTTGGTACTTGACGCGGCTGCGTTCGCTTTGGTGAATTGGTTTATACACCCTTGCCTTAGTTGCCACTTGACATTCAATCCGCGTGATCTGATGTCTCGGGTGTGACTATTTCGTTGCTTTAATCCGCGGCTTGGGACGTTTTGTTGTTGGCGATGTTGGTACTTGACGCGGCTGCGTTCGCTTTGGTGAATTGGTTTATACACCCTTGCCTTAGTTGCCACTTGACATTCAATCCGCGTGATCTGATGTCTCGGGTGTGACTATTTCGTCGGCAGCGTCTGATTTTTTCATCAAAAGTTTCGATATTTCGGTTATACGTAATTATTTTTCGTTTCTTGCATGCATAACCTTGCTTTTGTACCTATTTTTTTTTTAAATTAAAGGGTTAGTAAATATCTACTACGGATGAGAAGTATTTTATTTATTTTAATTTAATCATTTCGTTTGGAAGGGTATTTTGCCTCCAATCCAAAATTCAGTTTTGTATGAAACAGGCACTGCAGCCGTTCCCCTTAACACTCGGCAATTTCAGTTCAAACAAACAAATTTGAAAAAGTGAATTAAAAACATATTCCATATTCAGAAAATCTGCAAGAACGTCCAGAAAAAAATGAAAAAAATATTAATTTATCACAAATGGAAACAGAGTGACTGCATTAATGATTGTCATATAATCGAAAGTGCACCTACTCAAATCTTTTAACACCTGCTGAGTTCCAAAAGTTATATCACATAATTTATGAATATGGCAGCGTCCAAAAACAAACACTCATGCTCATTTTATATCGTCTAGGCTCACTATTCGAGATATTTAGCTGGTTCTGCACAGATATTTTCCATTTAGTACGTACCTTTTTACTGCGAAATATTAGTAGGTGTAAATTAATACATGTACTTATATAATAAAAATAAGTTGTTACTCCCTGATGATGACGTCATCTCGACGCGAGATGCCGACAAAAGCTCAAGAGCTTCGGGTGGGTCCGGCGCGGATCGGATGTCGGATACAAGAAAAACAAACAATACACAGATTGCTGGCGAGATAAGCCGAGAAGTGTGTAATCATTTCAATGGCAGTCACACATGGCGATATTTAATTATGAAACTACAAGAATGATTTATTGTCTATTGAAATACTTCCTAGGTTATTTAGTCATAAACCGCGGCACCCTTTATCCGTGGAAGATCCATAGGTACATTCTGGTACCTACTTTCACTTTACGCCAAGCTAAGTTATTTTTTAATATTTGATTTTGCGGATTTTATTTAACTGATTGTACACAATAAGTTAAAGCCTAGCGAGTAATATTTATTGTACAGCGCCCCTGGGGAGGTTTCAAAAACGGCGCTGTACAAATTATCCAATTATTATTATACTATCTAATACAAGAACTAAAACTATGGAAAATCCACCCAAGCAAGATGGAGAGGAGAAGGTAAGATTTGGATGAGCCGCATTTTGTAAAATTAGCTATATCCTCAAAAATGAGAAGATGGAAGTTACCGACATGTACAGCTCCGAACATGGGTAGGTTTTTAATAAAAGCTGCCGGTACCAACTCACGTTTGGAACGCAAACGGAGACTCTCACCATGAACGTTTGACAAAAATGGAAAATCGCATTAAGAACCATAGAAAGAGCCATGCTAGGCAGATATAAATACTAATGGGTGAATTAGGAGAAAGCCAAAGGATGCCGCCATCACCGTCACAATCTTCGCACTCGAGTGGGACTATGATGGGAACGTAGCACGACTAACACATGATCGTTGGAAGTTCAGCATCAGTGGCAGCGTTCTTGTTTCGGAAAAATAAATAGAGGTCACTTCCAAATGAGATATAGGCGAGAGCCATCACGTTTCGGAAACACTGGAGTTGACTGAAGACATTCGAGGAAGGGCTATGCTCCTAGCTTTCCGCCAAAAGGCTTATGAATAAGATTACACAATCTATGAAAAGTTAGGTTCCATTGAATGAAATCAATACTATTCTTTTTTCCGATCCTTTAACAGTCAACTTATATAAAATATCGTGTGCTTGGGAAACCCGATTTTCGAAAGTGGGTCGCTTATGAAAAAATCTCACGAAAAACCCATTAAATTCATTTTATCGTTTTTCCTAAATCCACTGATATTGGTAAACCGCATCTATGAATTATTCTCATTTTTTTATTACATCTCAAAAATAATCCCGCAGCGGGTACGTACACCTACGTCAGATATGAAATATTTGATTGGGGTTGAATCGGAAACATTCTGTAGGGACCGCTGTAAAATTGGAGTTGCGGCGGTCGGATTATCCTCCCAAAGCCGGATTACGAGTTTAATATAGTCTTTCCACAATAGGTACGAAGGCACGGCGGATATACAAAACGTTAATATTGAACCGATATTCGATGAAAAAATATGTTCGCTTCGAATTTATTTGCTAAAACAAATTCAAAATTACTTTTATGAAATTTGGCGCATAATCTACACAAAGTACGCCTTGATCTTAAAGCAAAGTAAATCTGAATACATAATTTTCTAGCTTTGAAATATTTTATTTGTAATATATGCTTTACCCTTGCATATTTTATTTATTCCACGTGGACTTTTAGATAAACGCAACTGTTTTCAGCTAGAAGCGTAATCTCTATCGAGAACTCGACTGCTTTGAAATATCCGAAACCATATTCTGTCTATTTCATTATTTTCTATTGTTCAACAAGATAAAAGAATATAGAAACTCAGGCGAAACAAAAAATAATTAAACTTGCCAGCTATGTTTTTACACACTCTCCTATCGCGATTATTTTGCAGGTGATTCAATCAGGTACAACATAATTTACATCACAGTATTTTCAATATATATTTCTAGCAATAAAGGCGTTTCCTTTTCCATATAAGAATAGTAGGTATTGAGGCATTCAGTTTTAAGATTTACGTATTTCGAAGAGCGAGTCTTTTTCTTCGCTTTGTTCTAGAATGTAACATGGAAAGAACGGACATTCTATTATAAAGTAAGTAATTGTTTTCATGTCACGGTTAAAAATATCTTTTATGCTTCTGGTCTATTGTGAAAAGTATTTTGAAGGAAATCTCAAATCCTTTTCTCTTAAAATGGGATTTTTTTGTGATCGGTGATTCGTTAGAATTAAATTTGGGAAGAAGAATCATTAATCAATTTACACACAATTGAATCGCAAGTACCCAAGTTTCCTAACTCTTGGCATTTGACATTTTCAATTGCCTTCAAAGCATTAAGTGAATGTTTGTAATATTATTAGCCCACGTTTCTGGTTTAATATCAGTAAATTCTAATAAGTTCGCGTGATTGCAAATGACGATCGAATTACTTAAGGCGTATTATAAATTAGTGTTAGGGATGGTACCAATCCTTTGCGTTTAATTTATAAATTAGGAATAAATTTCATATCGTACTGAAGCCATCAGAGATTGAACATTGAAGGGTTTATTTGAGCGATATCTTAAGAGGAACGGCTGCGCGACCTGTTTCATACAAAACCGAATTTTGGATTTGAGGCCCAAATTCTCACCCAAACCGAATGATCTTTTTTTTTAATTAAAAGGTAGAGCAAATATCTAAATGCGAGTATTTTTAAAAATATACTAAACCAACCTCGTTAAAAATAAAACCAAAATCCTAAAAAAAATTAAAACATGCAAAATGAGTGGAAAATATTTTGTTTAAACCATTATTTAATATATGCATATCGACATGTTTCGGAACCGAAGCTTCCCCCATGAGGATATACAGTATCACAAAAGTAAGAAATATTGACAAGAATAGACAAATAATAAACATAGAAAAATAATAACATTAGAATAGATAAATTACAAACATAAACGAAAATTAATAATAATGTACATTTTATTTTATTATGTAATACCACATAAGAGTCCCAACTACATCCAACCGTCTGGAGCCAGTGAGACACAGAGTATGGCAACCCAATTGGGGTATGTTGTGAGGCTGAAGGTATTGAGGAGGTGTAGGAGATGGGGAAGAAGGAAGGTGGGGACATACCTGGCTATTCAGATCTGGTAAAAAACACGACTAAAGCCATTTCGTATGAATCGTGGCCTTTCACCAGGGCGATACTGACAGTATCTACCACTCTGGAACGTGCTACAAATTTACTAGATATTATTTAAAATGGATAAATTGTGATTTAACACAATTTAATCAAATAATATTTTAGTTGTGCCCGCCGGGATATAAGCCCGATCTTCGGATTCGTAACCACTCAACCACCGAGACCGTCGATGAAGAGATGAAGTGATGATATAAGTAATTAATTAAAAATGAAAAATAATAAAAAAAATGTTATTGAATTATTAAATAATAAATTTATATTATTATTAACTAACTAACCAGCACGCCGTAGGCAGAGACGACGGACCGCCAAACAACTCGATCTCTGCATACACTTCTTACTTCATTCACTTTCATGCAACGTCTCATACATTCTCTTCTGTTATTCCGACTTCTGACATGGCCCGACTCAAGTATTTGATTCACTTGATCGTTCCACGTCTTCCTTGGACGTCCCCGGCTTCTTCTTCCGTTCACATATATTCTCCTTACACTCCTTTCTTCATTCATTCGCTCTACATGCCAAAACCATCTAAGCGTCCCTTTCTTAATCTTGCTCACTACGCTTACATCAGCCTTGCATTCATGGTTTTACCAAACATTCGTCTCAGAGATGTAATTTCTACAGCATTCAGTCTACTTTCATCCTTCCTCTGCCAGTTCCATGCCTCACTGCCATACATCAGAGTTAGTATCAGCACTCCATTGTGGACTGCTAACTTCTTATAAACAAAAGTAAGGAAAATAAAGAGTGATAAAAAAATAAAATAACGATCTGTATTATTATTTTTAATTGATGTTATTCTAAATACCTGTTTTGAAATTTTTTTTTGAGATAGCTAATTAAAATATATATATTTTGTTATTAATAATATTTTTTAGAAACTTCCCCAAATTTTAAATTTATCTAATTGTATACCAGTTGTATTCGTATGCAAACTTTTTAAACCATTATGTATGCCAGAATGATGATTTTATATGTTTATATGTATATATTTACGTTTGTGTTCAAATGAATTTAATGAAAAATAAGCGCTTTGAAGGGTTCGTACACCATTAGAGATGAACTACCAAAACCTTATAATCACGGATACATAAAATTAGGGCCACACTACTTAGAGAGCATTTCTTTCTGACCGTAATATGACTGCTATTATTATGCTCGTCAACAGATTAAAGTAAAATAATGAAAAATCCATAATACTATCATCACCTTTCTCGCATAAATATTTTTCGTTTTACGTAAAAAAAATCAAAGTTGTACCATTTGATGAAAATCAATCTTTCTGGATCTAATTCAAAAACCATAAATTGTAATATAAAAATAATGCACATCAATTCGTTGCAAGAAAGGGAACAGCAGTCTTCCCCCAGAATGCCGAGAGAGCCGGGGGTCGCATTACACGAGGGATGAAAGAAATCTCCCACCGTCGCTATGGCTACTTCAGCAGGAGATGTCTGCTGCTAATCTCATTGTATAGATATTATATTATTTTAGTATGCAGTTAATTCAGATTACACACTGGATAATACGGTAATCGGGAACTACGCAGATTTCATGGGAATAGAATAATCTCTATTTTATATTGAACATTCATTGGTTAAGTGGGTGGGTATAAACAAATTAAATATCGTGTAAAGGCCAGCCAGCTACTAACCAATATGTCAATAAGGAACTCCAGTGAAAAATATTATGGCTTTTCAAAAATATAATCGTATAAATCAGCAAGCGCCGATTCTGATTATGTAACTTATATTATATGTGGCATTTATAAATCGTTTTCTGAAAGTGAATTAAAAACTCTCGTCAAAACACCACGTTCTGTTGGTACTATTGCTTATCACGTCACATGAGCAACCTTCGTGGCCAACTATATATGTGTAGTACTGCTTATAGTGGTATGGTTTCGCTGTTGACAGTGTTTATTTCGCTCGTAAATTACTTCTGTTTGTTTATTGCGACTACTTGTGAGTTTTCGCTTGAACATTCATGGAGAATTAGATGAATTTCCGCGTAATAATTCACTATCACATCACTTCCACATCACAACAATGTCATTGGCGCCAATTTCTTCTGTGATTGTTTTTTCGTTGACAATTTCCTCGCCTTTGGAAGGGGAGGATTTCTAATGATACCTCAAACCCATTATTTCTTATAATATATAATATATTTATCCTTATTTCACTCCATTGATGGTATCTCAATGTTTCAAACCTTATTATAAGAATTTTTCTCTCGTAAAACCGTTATAAATTTTGTTCTTTTCCAGTCTGTGACAGGCGAACGCGCAGAAAACAGTTTCGTAAACTATCAGGGAAACAACTATTCACGAAACACAAATTGCTATCTGTAGCGCTATTATAGCAAGTGACTATAATTTTCTCCTTCATACAGTTGTCAAAGCATTAGAGGTTAAAATCTCACCCAAAAAAATATAGGTGGAAAGGTTTTAAGCGCTCGAACTTTTGTGAGCATGTCATATGGAACAAACTTTGGAATGCGCCACAAATATACTATATATTATTTTAAACTAATTACTTGTTATATAACACAGATAAATTAAATCAAAGTTACATGCGGATGGCGGGATTTGAACCCGCGACCTCCGAATTTATAGTTGAGATTAAAAAAGGGAAATTTTCGACCTTTCTTCAGTTTTTATCGATTTTGAAACACGAATGACTAATTTTTCGACATAGATCGTTTGATATTTTTTAAAGTAGACAGAATTTTCTACAATTTGAAATCAGTGATCTCTATAGACCTAATAGTGTCCGAGACATAACGGTTGAGTTAAAAAAAAAATGTTTTCATTTATGGCTATTTTTTTTAGTCTTATTATTTTTATTTATGGCTATTTTTTAAGGTTTTTTCATTTCTGGCTATTTTTTGTGGCTGTTTCTTTTTTCATTTTTGAAACTCAAGTAATAATTTTTTATTGATATATGGGCGATACCAAAGATTTTTTAATATTAGATAATGAGGATGGTCACACCAGTACTGATTATCGATATACGAGTGCAGGTTTACAGTTAGTGATAGGATAGAGGATTGTGGAAAAAAAAACATTTGTACAACGCCCTTGAGGTGATGTTTCACCAAAATGGCGCTATACAAATCATCCATTTTATTATTATTATTGGGGATCTGATTTCTACTGCATTAAGTTTACTTCGTCCTATATATACCGTACTACATTACATCAGGTTTGATGAAGTATGGTGAATTTTAAATGGATGAACCCACAACCTTGACCTTTAAAAAAATTATTTTGAACTAAGATTCTACATAAGTTGTTTGAAATATATTTTTACCAATAAATTGAATATGTAAAGAGGTAATACACAAATTAATGAAATCCTCACGTAACACGCTTAAAAATATCGGTATCTTGTGGAGTATCACATTTCTAATTGCGATATTGAGACGATATGTATAATATTTCATTATGTAACAGTTTACCATCGGATTATGTAAGTCGGAAGGAAGATATTGGATTCCATTCGCACATGGCAGGCCGCATGTGCTCCGGGGGTGACCTTTCGCCTTAGCAGAAGTAGAAGGAGAAGGAGAACCGACCTACTGCAGATTTATGGGAATGTATTTTGAGAGGTTGCGTGCCTGTTCCAGAAACAATAATTACTATACTGATGATTCATTGTGTCATAACTTGTTAACTATCATAACCTTTCTGAAAAGGCTTTATTGCTGAGCAATTAGAGTGTGAACCTGCGATCAATAACGTGTTTACGGAGAAAAGATTTTTGAATACGAATTTATTAATTAATTATATTGGAAGTATATCGGAAATGAGGGCTATAAAAGGAAATGAAAAAAAAACAGCAAGTTATCTCCAAGAGTTTTGGGGCATAATGTTCTATATTTATATAGTTCTCATAAAGAAACTAAATACTTTGGGCGTTAAAATGGTTAGATTCTTTTGCCATAGTTCCACACGCGAAACCCTGAGAAAAAATATTTCCCGTCGGCTAGTCGTGGAGGGTCTTTTAAGGAAAATATGTTAAGGAAGTTCTTGGAAAAAAGGGTATAAGGGATGGGTAGGAATCTAGTGGTCGGTGTGGTCAGGAGTGATGGACGTATTAATCCATCACTCCAACTACGGTGCAAGGCGAGAGAGTCCGGCTGGAGAGGTACGACCCATAATGCAGCTTGCGGGCATACATGTCTGCCGCCAAGACCTGGTAAAACCTCACCCTACGAACCGGGCACCCCTGCTAAGTCGCCAGACGTAGTAAACCACTTGAGATAACCTATGGCAGAAAAGTTGGTTATTCTATTGATGGTTCTCGGGGCGGCGGTACCCATATCCGCCTTTCAAATTGAGATTAATAAATTATATTGAACTAGAAATTATTCGAAACGACAATCATGAAAGTTTTCAGCATATTCATAAATGAAAAGTTAAAAAAAGGTTTTCAATCTAACTAATAATACTAACACTAGTGAATACTTTAGTCTTTTCTTCTATAACTATCAAAATAATATTCTCTATAACCATTTTCAATGTCAGTAAAGTGAAATTTAAATGAAATTTCAACTAGTAGTATCCATGACTGCATTATATTCCGATTTACAATAAAAGGTTTTAAAATTAGGTAGGTACTACGGCACACAATTAATTTGATTGAAATCCAAAAATGCTATTTCAATATATTGGTTCTAGATTCGGGTCCAGACATGCACACTGTCTGTCTGACAAAATTAATTTCGTCAGTCAGTATAACAAACGTAGGTACTCTGCAATAAAGCCTATCACATCAGGGGGCTGCTTATAAATACTTTTATTCGTTGATTTATTGGATAAAAGTGCACATTCCTGTACTGACATCCCCGCCCCCCACCCAGTCTCTCTACCCTTCTACCTTATGCCTTCCTGATCTCTCCCTTTAAGGGCGAGAGGAATTATTTATTATTTCGAAATATTGATAGTATTATTACGCAATACGATTAACATTATCTTTTTAAATAAAAAGATATTTATTAAATATTTTATAAATTTACATCGGGTTAGCATTTATCAAAATCTAATCAGAAATATTACTTTTTCTGAACGTCCCATTGCATGTTTTACAAAATATTTAAAATATTAATATGTATTTAAAGTGGAGGAAAATATATTTAATCCTTTCTCGTTACGTTTTTGTAAATATACTTAACCAAAGATTTATAATCCGCATTAAAAAGAATAAAATAAAAACATGAAAGTTACGTAGTGTTTATGAAAAATTTAAACCACACGATGTACTTTTTTTAATTTATCTTATCGACATCTTAAAGATAAACCTTCACAGCATTTTTTAAGGATATTCAAATTTTTAAATGTTCTTGTTAAAAATGCGTACCACGATCAGAAATGTGTAATATTTCTGATTTTATTTTGATAAATGCCCATGCAAAAAAAAACGTAATGAATATTTTTCTGTTTAAAAACACCATGTTTATCGTATTGCACAATAATATTATCATTATTGTGAATTAATAAATAATAACTCTCCGATGTCCCTCTCCCCGTTAATCCGCTTTCAAACTGGACGAAAGTCAATCCATATGCAGCTAAAGCGCTTCGTATTACTGGTCCGTAGTCATATAACCTTTTAATATGTCGAAGTGCTAATATCAATAAGTTCATGATCTCTGTATTATTATTTTAAACATTGAAATTCTTCTCAATTTGTCCCGGCAAATTCTATATTATTCCATATTTGTAAAATGCATTAACTTTGTGGCTTTCTTACATGGAAAAGATACGTGGACGATATCTTCTGTATCTGGACAGGAACAGATCGGCAACTTACTAAATTCCTTCTTCTGATAAATTCATTCCACAAAAGCATCCAATTCACTTTAGAGATAGGCAGTAATGCATCGATTAATTTTTTAGATTTAACACTAACTTCAATAAATAACAGAATTGAATTCAACATTTTTCGTAAACCGACGTACACAGATATAACAACACATAACATGTCAAACCATCCGGTCTCACATAAACATTTTGCTTATCATTCAATGGTGCACCGGCTAGTAAAAATCCCACTATCATCTGTTAATTTGACGATTGAACTTTCAAAAATTAAACAAATTGCTCTAAATAATGGTTATTCCCCAAATTTAATTGATAAAATCCTCAATAACTTAAACTCATTTCAACAAATACATTTTTATTTAATACACCTGAAAATAATAATAAAATAATAAATCCCGTTCAATGGCGCAGAATCTTATATATATCCAACTTTTCCTCACTTATCACAAAAAAAATCCTTCCCACATTAAACCCGCGTTCTATATTGATAACAATTTAGGTAAATTACTAAAAAATACTAAAGATAGAGAACATAAATTAAGCCACTCAGGTATTTATCAACTATGTTGTAATGATTGTCCATAGTTCTACATAGGTAAAACAACTAGAAATATAAATATTAGAGTCACAGAACATTTTAGATGCTTAAATAATAATAACTTCTCAGAATTTGCCAATCATCTAATTTCCAAAGATCACACTTTTAACAAGGACACAGGGGTTACAATTCTTCACCGTAACAATAAAAGCAAGAAATTGGATAATTTAGAAGCACTCGAAATTAGAAAATCCCTGAATAATAATGCTAGTATTTTAAATAACCAAATTAACTTATCTTTTAGTCCTATTCTTAATATTTTTCCAATAAATCGCTTTGTTCTTCCCGGAAATCCTACAATTACCCCTACCCATTTGCTTACCCCCCACTCCAACACCTAAAATTTATATGTCTTGTCAATATTCCATATCATAAGTTAGTTTTAATATTCTCTTGATGAAGGAAGGGTGCTTCCGAAACCGGTAGTGTTTTAATAAAATAAATGTGGTCTACAACAAATTTATGTGTTTTTTATTGTAAATTATGGCGAGCCACAAAGTTAATGCTTTTTACAAATATGTAAAATACAGTTATTGAAAACATTGTATATATTATTCCACTTAATTTACTACACTGGTCGTGGCGCTATCTTCGCGTTTCTTAAAAAAATATTTCGGCACAAAATATGTCCAAATAATGCAATGTTTGAAAGCTGGGATCCGTGAAATGATAACACAATTTATTAATAATTATTTATTCAAATAACATTAAGGAAGGTAAACTTTAAAATGCGTCGAAATATTTTCCAAATGAAATTATAATTAGCTTTCATTTCGTTCTCCCCCTATTTTAAGGTAGGTCGGTAACCGAATCCTAACTTATTGTTTTTGTGATCAATGATTGTAATCACTTCATAGAATTCGTGCCACCGTAATCGGAGAAGGCCCGTATTGTATTGATAAATAAATCGGGATCGCAATGTTCATTAATCAAATTTGGTTCAATTGAAATCCACCGTTGACATCCTTGATAAGCAGATAAAAGGTGTCAATTTCATTACATTTCCTTCAATATGGTAGAAGTGACGTATTGATTATGTCGTATCGCGGATCAAAAATCGTCATTAATATTCGTTAGGCTCGCGAGGCATCGACGTACGTGAACTCAATGAAATCTTAATTGGAAATGGATTACTCAATAAAAAAACGTGTTAAATGAAATACTGATTTATCGGTTCCTACACTTCAAATCTAACAGTAGGCTGTAAATATATGTTATTTGGTAGTTTTATTTAGTACCTCACAAAAAATTCACCGTTTCCTAGTATCTTGTCAACTCAACATTCAAATGTTTTTAATGAAATTGCATGAACACGCGTAGAAATAGTTACGAAGTAATAAATGGACAGTATTCACATAAAACAGCAACATTAAGTCTTCCTCAAGGATGTACAAACAGCAGTAAGCAAAACAATATTTACTACCTACCGTACAGTAGTGGCGTGTAGTCCATAAAGGTTGAAAAGCTGTGCCTACCCTAAGAAAAACCAACAATTGAGAGAAATTAAAGGAAAATACAAGAAAACGAGAAATATCAAAATGTTTTTTTTCCACAAATTTCTGAATATAATTTGTCAATATAATTTATACTTTTAGTAGCGACCTGCCTCGTAGTGATGCATTCGCCAAATATTGAAATAATTGAAAGTTGACATTTATAAGTAACGTGACTGAAGTAAACTCCTTACCTATCAATTCGTTCAAAATCTTACAAACAATTATCCGATGACACTTTGTTTTACAAATTGACTTAAAAATAACAATTTTTTTGAAATATCGCCAAAGGACGCTTTACAAATAGAGAAAATACCAAAAATATTTTTAAAAGAGGTAACTTTGCAATAGGTACTTTCTAGAGTACAAGCAATATTACGTACTCAGACGAGGCTTCACGAAACAAACGAAATATAAAATATAATTTCTTCAAACGATTGGTATTCACTTTGGGGCATTATCATTAATTAATTAATTTAAAAAAAAAAAATGTAAAAAAATCATATTTTTTTAATGAAATATAACATATTAGGACGAGATATTCGAAGGCTATTTGGTTTAGAAGGCTAGAAGTAATATGTATTATATTCATTCAACCATATGCATGAAAATAATAACCGAGAACCTGATCCATTCTTCAAAATCTACCGTTAATAATATACTCGTAAAGAAAGGAAACGGAAATAATTGAATAAGTGTGACGCGTTTCTGTAGCCGGCTCTACACACCTGCCCCGACTTGAGGAAACCGGAACCGGAATCGCCAAGCACAACCCCGTAAATTTTGCTCCGGCCCCGGGGAGAATCAGACGGTAAAAAGGCCATTCGAAGAACTTGATAATGTCCACGAATTCGGATGTTTTATTATTCCCTTTCATACGACTCGGCGTCGGGTTGCTGTGCGTTCCGTTGTTTGGAGCAAGTTCGCTTAAGTAGTGGTTTAGCATTTCAGCCTTGTGGCGCTTTATGCAAAACTATTCGGACACTTTAATTACACTATAAAGCACGCTGATAAATAGATAAAACTCACCTGTAACGGTTTTTATTGTTTATGTAACTGTCAGATTGTTATATAAAAACATTAACAACATATAACATACGAGTATAAGAGAAAATGCTGACCAAAAGTCTAATGATGGAAAAAAATGATAATAATACTACACACTCGTACATAATATATTTATGTCAGAAATTAAGCTATTTCAGATAATTTCAACCGTTTTATTTAATATTAATATTGTGTCTAAAGTTCACGAACCCCATTAATTTTGTATTAGTTTTTAATTAAATCTATCTAAAAAATAAGCTAAATTATTTAAAAAAAATACGAATTTACAAAATAGGAGCCATTTTCGCCAGAAGTAATTTCGTTTGTCATCGACTACAATCTAACTCTTCGATCTTTTAAAATGTCTGCCGGAAGCCGTCGTCACGACTGGACACGCGACGAGACGGGACGCGCTACGTTTTACATCAATTATCGGACTTTTGAGGTGAATGGTGAATTCCGTTTGTCTTGCATCAGTAGCCATTGAAATTCATTTGGACAATTCGTAGTTAAATGACGTAGATTCAGGAGTCACGACCGGACATCGATATATTCCGTGTCAAATGTCAAAGAGGAAGTGACATCGGTCACCCGTGACACCAACAAACCAGCAAGTCCAACAGACGACTATTGCTGGGGCGATATTTAGCTGTTTACATCAGTGTCGGTTTTATTCTAATGTATTGAAATATCAGGCGATAAATTAACTAGCATGTCGATGGTAAAAATAACAATGGATGAACTTGTAGCCCGATGTTCCAGAACAAGAATTCGGTAGGTTCACAATTTGACCAATATTGTTTCATGTGATACCGCACAGGAATACCAACTGACAAGAACCAATGGGAATTGGTATCCCCAAAGATTTGAGTTATGAGACTGAAGTAGAGAGGGGAAGAAGAATCACTCGGTGCAAAATAGTCAATATTTAATTACTTGTATGAAATAATCCATATATCATCGGATTATTTACCAACGTTAAAATTTGAACCTCTTTGTCCAGATGCATGAAGTTTACTGCTATCACCTATATGCTTACCTTCACATTCGCCTTTGCTTATGTATTTCTGGAAATTTTTATTTTATTTCGTAGTTATTTCGATGTACTGTTTTCTATGAATCATCTTCATTGTTTAGATTCCATTGTATGAATGAAGACTGGAATTCTGTGGTTATTTTCCTCGCAGTTCAATAATGAGACGTCATGTAATTGTAGATGTAGACACTATAATGTTATTATTAAGTTCTGCAAGTATTTTTAGTTTTTATTATTGTGACAGCTGTTTCGGCGTTTAAGGCCATTTTCAGACAGTTTGACACTGCTTTAAATACCTGCACATATTTCTTGATTCTGCTGACACTTTTTTGGCACGTTGTATGGCTATAATAAGCTGTATCTGTTAACAATAGACTGCGGGCTGAGGTGATGCCTCTCTTTGCCGAGACTAATGTAAAGTTGTGACTTTTATCACTCTGTAGCTTCACACATCCCATCTGTCTTACAGCGTTACAATGATGTATTCGTTGCGGCTGGTCTGGGTAGAGTCGCCAGCCGGGCTGTGGTCGTGGCCTGGTGTTGCACGTTGTGTTGTGTGTTGTTATGGAACACTGAATTATTGGAATAGCCTCTTTGACAAACGGCTTATTGTCTCCGCGTGTGCATTAAAGATGGTTGCATGTTTATGCATTTCAGGAGTTGAGATGATTAATTTTACAAGACTGCGCTGAGAAGTACCAAAAGGTTGGGCCAACTGTTTAAAAATACTTTTAACTTAAACAGAAATAATGCATCTTTGCTTGCACTACGGCAAATATGTGTCGGGCCCAACTGTCCCGGCTTCAAAATAACAATAACCGAATAAAACAGTTTGTGTGTCTAATATAGTGGTTCCCAAAGTGTGCTGCGGCACCATGGGGAGTGGGGAGCCGCGACTTCCTCCCAAGGGCGCCACGAATTATAAATAATAATACTAAGTATATTTTTTAATTAATTTATTATATGTAATTAGTTAAATCAGCTCATGTTTACTTAGTTTAACACTTAACAGGTAGCGACATTAAAGATGTTTCTCATCTAAAATGTGTTTTATTTATTTTTTGCAGGGATCCACAAAGTACACTATTATAAATTGAAACAGGGAGCCTTTGAAGAATCTGCATTCTGCTATGGTGCCGTGAATCGAATAAGTTTAGGAACCACTGATTGAAAAAAAAAATGGTGTCGCTTGGTGGGCTTCTAATACCATATTTAAACTAATCGATTAAACCCAAGTTATGTACCTAAGTATTTATTTATATATAATTGGAAATTGTAATACATGGACATACAAAAAAAATTATGTCAGTTAAAAGAAGAGATATATAGATATAAGGGAGAGGGGAGATGAGACACACAATATATTTTTTAAATCACCTAAATTCTGAAACTTTTATGTTTTTGTACCGGTAAATGCGTATAAGCCAAGCATTGTATTTGTTTGTAATTTTTTTTTTTACATTGGAATTGGAGAATATGTATGGTCCGACGTTCGAACAAGAAAATAATCGCTTCTGTTATTGATACTTACATTAAAACTTTGTAAATGGACAAATTGAAAAACTTTTCTGCGAACGAAAAAGAATCTTTTTCACAAACTCGTAACTAGATTGGTACAGTGTTGTTTGTGTGGAAATTGGCGCCTGCTAAATTTCTCTCTCAAACGGATTTTATAAAATGAATAATATTTCCGATAAATGTGCCAAAAACAGGCAACAACCAAATGAAATGATAAAAAAAATAGAAATTGGGTACTGGAGAAAGAGTGACGATAAAATGATTTGGTGAAAAAAAATATTTGTTCGCTGACACGTGGAAAGAGTTCAGGTAAATCACATTTTCATGAAATAAATTTAAATATTGTGAAAACACCTACCTATAAGCAGTTCAAAATCATTTTTTAATCTCCCTTGAAGCATTATAAAGTGTTTTATTAATTCCGCCTTAGAAGTACAACTAATAATAAAGCCGTAAATGATAAAAGGTGGAAGGCAGTATAAATAACAACAAAAACCGAACCCAGTCGTATAAATCTTAGAGAAAATCTTTACAATGACTTATGTATTTACCCCTTTCTCTGATCCTCTGTCTACTTGTATATTCCTTTTCCCCGTGATGTAATCATATGTATTTTCATAATACGTGTGTGTGTTTCCATATCTGTAAATGTGTAGTTTATTTTAAACAGCTTTGATGAATCTTGGTGTAAGTGAATCCTTCACTTAAATTAAATCTTGTGAATAAAAGTTCACAAGATTTAATTTAAAATTTGTGCTCCTTTTGATTTCAGAACATCTTGAAATTTATGAAAAATGGGCTCAGAAAAGCCACATCGCTTGTCGCCTCACAAACAAAATGATATTTTCATCTTTTATTGGTTTCATTTTCATTATCTCATTCCATATAAACAAACCTGTCAACTCTGACGGCAAGCGGAAGAAGGGGGCGGGTGGTGGTGGTAGGTAGGTCTGTTTGGGAACACGGCGATAGTAGAAAAGGGGATACATACCGCGAAAATACGGATAAAAGCGACAAGTTTTCTTGTAATATAAAACTCGTAATATATTTATCACAAATGATCCATAAATCACGTCAGAGATTTCTTTCAGCTCGTCTGTCTCGTCTGACGAAGCCTTTTTTGAACCTCATATTGTGAAACTTATCGCATTTCGATGGTTTCAGCTACCGTCATAATATTAATTTTCTTGTTTCTCTTGATTCCAGGTTAATATTTTTTTATTAAGACAGAATTATTTAAAAAAAAATAATGATACCAATATTGATTTAGAAAGTAATCAATTTATAAGATGAAAAGATGGGTAAAGAGATGTTCTATCTATGTACATACATGTAGTTAATGGTATTTGTATGTAGGAACATTGTACGAAATGTGGGCTGGTCAAGAAAAACTGTTTAGTCATTTATTAAAAAAAAAAAACTATTTTTTCGATGTACCTTTCTTATTTGTAATATCTTATAAATTGTCGCTTAAATTTGATAAAAAAAAGGAAGGCTTTTTATTGTGCCAAAAATTTTGAGTTTCAGAACAATAAATGCGATGAAGGCATTCAAGGCATATTCCCCAAAGACACGTCCGATTGTCAATCCCCCTCCTTTAGCAGCCACCTAAATCGACGGGTTTTTCAGATGAGAGTAATATTTTTCATTGCTATTCTTATCGATTTAGATAAAATGTGTCGCTTGTGGTAAAATGTTTTTTCTTCATTATTTGCAAATGAAATGTAATAAATATTCAAATGTGCCTAACTCCATCTCCCGCATTGAAGCAATCTCAATAGGAAAATAACTGACACTATCATTTATTAATTTCGTAAAAAAAAACATCCCCTCATCTATCTGCAAAACAACAACTTACACTTGCGTTACCTCTGAAAAAACACTGGTAATAAAATTATCTCCATGTTCGAAGATTACTTATTTAATCTAGGCTCAATATTAAATCATTAATGTAGTGTACTTGCACAAACGTGAACTTAGATTTTTTGATAGATTGATTGCCATTTATAATCCACACAAGAAACGCAGACAAGCCGAATCTATTTGAAAGGTATTGCAATGGAGTTCCTCCAAACTAACACTGAAAATTAGCGAAGGAGGGAGGAATATAGTTCCCCGTTGAGGTCGGCAGTACGAGATTGAGTAATTTCTTAGGCTATTTATTTTGTAATACAACATACACGAAAAAGGAGCTAGCGGGATCATCAATTTTCCTTAATTTTATCTGGTCTCTTCGAGACGTACATTAATAATCCAACAAATAAACCTTTCTACAGCATTAAGGTTGGTTAGTAGTCGAGTGGTTCAAGGCAACGCGGGTTTAATAATCTGTTAGCGAAACCCTTAACTGTAACAGGATTAGGGTGGGTTAAATTATTATCAGGTTGTTTGTTACGCGGGAATGTTTGATTGTCTTTAAATAAGATTTTTTTTATCCTGGCTTTGCACTGTATATTTGCATAATAGTTCTATAGAAGTGTAAATAAAAACTAAAATAAAATTAAACAGTGTTTAACATATTGTGGCGAATAGGAATAAAACCGGCTTCGATGGAGATAACTTTATCCCAATAGAATGCATAGTTAACCGCACTGTTATTCGGTCGGCAAACAAACAATGGAATTAGTTATTGACGATTAAAGTTACTGGTTGGATGTTTGACAAAGTATTGCCATCAAGTGGTGATATTAACCATAAAGTGGTCATTTTCCCATAGAGTACTGATATTCCCATGACGTGGTGAATGCCTCACTATAATGGAGTGGTGCTGTGTTCTATGCCCACTAGTGACGAGTGGAAATTTGACCACAATAAACGTTGGACGAAATGCCAATCACGGAAATTTCGTAATACGAAATCAATATTAAAAAAATATATATATTTCAATTTATCGTACAGAATGGTTTATAGTGGATAATGATAATGTACCTAACTACGATTAAATAGACGATTTAATTAAATATATAAAAAATATATGAATACTGATATAATAATAATACCGATTATGATAGCATTGCTGTCGAAACATGTAGAGATATTTATTTATTTTTATAAAAGTGGTGTAAACAAAGTACATTTTTAATTATTTATTTAATAATGACGTCACAAGGTTACCAATCGTGGATTTTAAAAGCAGAAATTTAACGGTGCGTTGTTTATAACGTGCTTGTATTACCATATAATGCAAGTTTGTTTTATTTTCTCATACCAACCGCCACTGAATCTAACGCATCACGTGGTACACGCTCTGTTTCATGTGTCCAATGCTACTGAAACGAGACGGAGTGAGAACCAGTGGCGACATACCATTAAAGATTATATTTATTAAAATTTATGTAAATAATTTTACCACTACATTTCAATGTTATAGAAAATTTGCCTGATGCTTACAATTTGTGTAATAAATTATTTTTAAATAAATATTTTTATGTCCCCAAGGATCTCAAATACATAATTAATAATTAGAATTACTGATACATGTTAAACAAAAAGCACAGTGAAGGAAAAAGTGGTTTATTCCCTTTCTAAACAAGACGGAGCGGCGAGGCTTCTAAATGTAAATAAAATGAATTAGAAAGGTAATTAGATGTGTATTATGTATGAGTGAAAAAACATAATGTATAAATATGTTCTTTGAGTTTTCCATTTTTATAATTTCTTTACAGAAAGTAAAGAATATATTTCGTATAACATCCATTAAAATGTATGAAGGAAAACCAATCCGCATAACTCACTCGACTAGATGGCAGTAATTTCTATGTTGCCACATCAATCTATTATAAATGTTTAGAAGTACAACATCTTCCAATAATTTAATATTTTCCTCCAAATAAGGAAAAGTAGCAAATCATTCATTAATGATAGGCTGTTAATTATATATTACCTACGAAGACTTATGAAATTCACAATACTACCGCATAATGAGTAAAGAAGGTTTTTGCCTTTACATTGCGTAAAAAGGAACACGCTTACATACATATGTACAATAAGATAAAAAAGTTGGTAAAACGAGAAACTTTACTAAATAAATAATTCCAATGCAAGCAAAAAAACTTTAAGAGGAACGGCTGCGCGGCCTGTTTCATACAAAACGTAATTTTGGATTTGAGGACAAAATACTCACCTAAACCTAATGTTTTTTTTCATCCAAAAGTATAGTAAATATCTAATACGGATTAGAAGTAATTTATTTATTTTTGTTTTACATTATGAAATATAGCCCATTATAGGAAATGATTTTTCGCGACTTTAGAGGCACATTTAACAATTATTTGGGGGCTAACGGTGGCTTAAAATATAAATATAAAATATAATAAAAAATAAAATATAATAAAGCATAAAATAAAAAAAGATTAAAATAAGCATTATGGTGGACTTTAAATTAAATTAAAAACGACCAATTTACTTTGGAAAGGAAATTTGGCGTACATAATTTAAAATATCGACCCGTAAAAACTTTTTCTTTTAAATGTTTTGTTTTTGTATTTTTGTTTACATAATCGTATTTATATATTTATATATGTTTTTAATATAAGGCAATAAACCCGTAAATAATTTTCTAAGTTGTCTCTAAAATTATGAAAATTGTTTTTTTTTTCATGGCCTATACTTCATAATTTAAAATAAAAATAAATAAATTACTTCTAATCCATACTAGATATTTACTAAACCTTTATTTAAAAATATATATCATTCATTTTGGATGGGTATTTTGGTCTCAAAACCAAAATTAAGTCATGTATGAAACAGGCAGGGCAGCCGTTCCCCTTGAGGTGTCATATTAATATATAGTTGGTAACCATAAAAATCACCGTTCGTATATAAATTCCGACTAATTTTATAAGCAACGTCATTAATCAATATTAATTAGCGTTTTGCCCGTTATAAAGTAAAATAGAAAATAATATAATAACAGTTATGGTTGAAGTTTCACATAACCCGCCTCACTAGGCTAGCGAGGCTGTGTTGAGGCAGTAATTTTGCAAATTATTTTATAGTTTTAAAATACCTATGAATATATACTTATATCAAGATATGCTTCGTTAATCGTTGAATCAATAATTTCGATGAGTGCATCGGTAAATGCCCTATCATTACTAATATTTTTTCTTCATTATTCCCCAATTTAAAACATAATTTGACATCTACGATTAAATGTATGCATAATACGTATTACTATTTATTTAAGTTACCTGCACATTTCAGTCAACTAGACCGAACATAAATTACCCTAGTCCAATCAAACCTACACTTGCTTAACCAAACTAAACTAAACCTCACTTAATTTAACCTAAACCTCGAGGTTATCTTAACTAAAACATTATATTATGAATTTCGTGAAAAGTTTATGTATGCTAGCGTTGTGCCCGTTTGCACCCAGCGTTAAAATTTATTTGTATTCCCAAATAAAAAATAATAATTTAATGTTTGAAAATTGCTGCATGAATTAATTTTAATTTATTATTCCCCAAATTAAACGTACGATAGAAAACAAAATCTGTTTTTTTATTACTCCTCAGACGATACTATAATATTGCAAAGCTTGGTTAAAGTAAAATCTGGCTAAAGACACGTTGGCGACGATTATTGGATGTATTACATTATATGACACTTTTTTCGAATAATTTTTATAGTAAATAAAATGTCCTCTTTGATTCATCTTAAAGCAGATACTAGGTATCTTATATTAACACCTACTATGATATTAAAATTAATGTATGAATAGAAAATTCCACACTCCGAAAAACTTTTTTCCCATCTTGAGGTTACACCAACAAAGATACAGTATCTCAAAAGTGAAGCAGATTTTATTGAGCCACACTGTAGATGTAATCAAACTTCACACTTCCGATAATAAAGTATGAGGGCTAAGAAAGCCTAAAGAAGGATAATCCCCCCTTTCAGGGCTGATACCTCCGCTCCGTAAATTAGTTTGATTCTCTCATTTTTCTCCATCATCTGGCAAAGTGTAATAATAGTTGCGCTGAAAGGATCCGTCGATTTCGTCAAAAGCAATCAGGAATTCAATTTTCGCCCGCTATTATGCTACCTCTCCCAGAAAGTTAGAGTCACAATTAATCCGGAGCACAATGGACCAGTTTGCCCGTCGAGATTATCGGCTAATAGTAAAGGAGTGAAGGAGATCCGCCAACTGCTAACTGTGCTTCAACTGAGATAAAAACACTATCGATGGAAAAGTCCAAGATGGATGGACCGGACTTCCTTAATAGCTTCGTCCAGACAGTCCACACGACGCGCAACACACATTCCCTACTTGCAAATAAATAATTAAACCGTCAAAAGGGCAAGTGAAAATGAATGAAGATAAGTGAAGTGGGCAATGAAATCAATTTTGAGTGTAATAATAAATTCGCACATTTCCATTAGTTTCTTCAATAAATGTAAAATTACTTTGTGGTGTCAATTTAAATAAAATCAATAAGAAATACTTTGTGTAAACCATTATTTCATATATAAATATCAACATGTTTAGGAAGCTAAGCTTCTCTTATCAGTTATACGGTTCTGAAACATGCTGAGATTTAAATATCGCTTCATACAAAGTATTTCTTATTAATTTTATTTCTAGTAGTGTTTAACTATTGCCCGATACTTGTTCGATCTTATCTAGCGCATGTGTTGCACACCTCTCGAAGTCAGGGCAGGTCATTTGGTTTATTTCAGAAACTGAATTTTCGCCTACACTTGGACAGGAGTTGTTAGAAAGTTGATCTTTTCTAACGAGTTCTTGTTAAAACATACGGTAGTATGTCCCTGATAATCTTTAAAAGTTAGTTCAGTGCCATTTTAAAGAGTATTATGTAAAATAATCTTCAACAAATTTTATTATTGCACTGCATTGTCACAATCTGCCCCAAGACAATGAGTAACTATTTATTTGAGAAGCGTGATTTATATTTTGTCACTAGTGGCACGTTGTGACATTTTACAACTTTTGAAATGGCGATTTTGCAGAACAAAGGGTTTAACTTTGCAAATTTTTGTGGGATTTGTAATTGCAGTTAAGTATTCAGTCACCTATACTACCTAAAATTATCGAAAGTAACAAGACACCAAAAATATGACCCAATTTGCAAGCTAAACGGATAATTGATCAGTATATTTCATGAAATGCCACCAGTTTACTAGTAAGATAATAGTATTCCGAAGTTAGCACCGTGAATGCAGTACGAGTGCGAGTGCAAGTGTTAATGCAGTTCAGCGCAGTGGAGTAGCACGAATAGAGTCTGACTTACCGCTTCAATAATGCCCTCGGGAAACTTCCACCATTCATCAAACTTCACCTTATCTTTATTCTGCACTTTGCTTGAGTAGGGGTTATCAAAGTTTCAGGTGTTTAACCCGTTCCCGCGAGGGATTCACTCGTGCCTGACTTTTATCGGGCACGTTTTTCGTTGAATGCGTTGAATACTGGATAATTATGATTGGAGTTAAACCTGAATACATAATAAAATAAATCAATAACTAAGTTGATCATCGCTCAGTGATATAATGTACCCACCTATAGCCTTAAAAAATTAGACTTTCCTAGGGCAGTGATCTATAAATTTGAATGAAGGCCTAAAATGAGATGATTTAAATAATAATAAATACTAATAAATTAATAACAATTACTCTGCTAAAACCGCTGTTTTAAAATGTAAATATCTACATGTTTCAGAAGCAAAGATTCCATAAGAATGACAAATAATACGCAAATAGAACAAAGTACAAACATAAACAAAAATTAAAAATAAGAGGTGAAACTAGGTAATAAATTAATTAAAAATCTAAAAATACTTGAAATATTAAAAAATTATTATAAAATACTTAATAAAAAATGAATATTATTAAAATCAAGAAAAAAAATAGTAAGTAGATATTTACATATTAAAAAGAGTGGTTTAAACAAAATAATTGTTATTAATTTAAAAATTATACCTCCGCATAGTGATTACGCATCTTTTAAAGAAAATAATTAATGCTTTTCTGAAACCACTGTTTATTACCTTATTTGTTTTTGATGACTTTAAAATTGTGGTAGGAAAATTGAATTAGGGAGTTCCGGGTATCCTATTGAAAGTTAAATCCGACTGCCTCGTTTGTGAAAAATATTTACATCTGAAATCGAAAGAATACTAGGTACTAGTGGAACGCGTGATAAATCCTATTGCGTGGGTAGAGGATAAATTAAAATCATCGGGTTTTGGTAGTTTTGGTAGCTGTTAGTACATCATGGTGCCATTACCGATGCTGGTAATAATCAAGACACTTAACTTATCATTTATATCTTATATCGTAGATGAATTATGAACTTAGCACAAATACATTAAATGTATCTTTTTATTCTTACATGTTTTTTTTTCTAACCAAATGAAAAAAATATATATAAAAAAATTAGGCACCCAAGTATCTAACAGAGGCCATAATGCCAAAATAATGCTAACTAGACTTCTCACCTTTTAAATAACAAGTTACAATTATAATAACACTTTATCGTCTCTTTTCCGTTGTGAAATGGTTACTATTATTCAAAATGCAGGTTTAGTTTTTGGGTCAAATCGTATATCATGAATAAATGTCACTACTTGAGGGATCGAAGATTGATAGATCTCCCGCTAACGGAAAGACAAACTTCATAGCTTTCAGTATGGGATTCCAGCCGGAGTATCCTGCTGGTGTCACCGAGCCATGAGAAAATAAGGAGATGAAGTAGGTCC
Organism: Halesus radiatus; assembly: GCA_022606495.2. NCBI lineage: Eukaryota > Metazoa > Arthropoda > Insecta > Trichoptera > Limnephilidae > Halesus > Halesus radiatus. The sequence goes on along the minus strand of JAHDVE020001632.1, from coordinate 92,596 downwards.
AACCGTGTCTCGTGCCAGCCATGTTAATAGTGATGGATGATGATTTCCTCCCGAGGGAACTATCCATCTTCAGATACGGAGATTTCATTTCCCACATTCAACACAAACATTTACATATATCACATATAACATGATACCTATATATGACACATTCACGGGCTTTGAAGCGAACGCTATTCCTATTCGTATAAAGTCATGTTCAGGTGTTATAAATAGATTTCCATTTCTGATAAGTTTATAATATTCCTAATTTTCTTTAACATTTTCCTTTTTATGAATGTCTGTAATAGAAACTTGCTTAAATATTTATTCAACATTTGGTACTGGAAATAGTGTGAAAAGTTATTTCGTTGAGAAGATGGCATTTTTTAAAGTATTACTTTTATGATGATTTTATGGCATTTTACATAAGGAGAATAAGACATTTGTCGTTTTTTTGCGTTAAGTATGAGTAGATTGTTGTCAAACCATATTTTTAAAATATTTATATAATTATTTGAAAATTTGTTAAGTAGTCCACATGTTTGACCCTTTTTATTAATATAGTATCATCTGCTTAAGAGATTAGTTCACGATTATTTTCTTTTGCTAGAAAATATCATTTATATATATTAGAAATAGTAATGGTCCGAGTACCGTGCCTTGAGGGATTTCAAATTTACTTGTAAGTGATTTACTTAACGTTTGATTTAATTTTACCATTTGAGGTATGTCTGTTAAGTAGCTTTCTCTCCATTTAAGGGCTACGTGGTCAATTCCATTTTATTTAAATGTTAAAACAAGTTTTTTTATGGGAAATGCTGTCAAACGCTTTGTTTAAATCAATGAAAATTCCTATACATTTATTTGATTTGTCCAGATTACTCTGCATACTAGATTTTTCCTTCCGTGAATCCGAATGGATTTTCTTGAGTTTTTTTAATGAATGTAGTTACTTTTTTCTTAACAATTTTTTTCCAAAATTTTCTATATATTTGATAAAAGTGAAATAGGCCTATAATTCCACAATAATAACGTCCATCGAGCTACCAGATTAAAATATTGGATTTATTAAGGTTTTTTTTGTACGTGTTTAGGAAAACTCCTGTCCTTAAGATATTATTTATTGTATGTGAGATTGGCTTACAAATATATTTTTTTATCATTTTTAGTGTTTTTACTGAAAGACCGTCAAAACTCGGAACCAAAACCACGCAATTTTGTAATAATTTCTGCAGTTTCGAGGGAATGGTTGATTAAAAAAAAATCTAGTTTATTTCTACATTTCGAGTTGTTTCAGCTAGATTTCTTCCAACATTTGCGAAATAATTATTAAATATATTTGCTCCTTTTTGGGTTCCTCAATACAATTTTTCAGATTATTATTTTGTATTATGTTTTTTTATGTTATTATTTTGACTGTTCAGCTTTTTTTTTGCTCTGTCAAGTTTAGATTTATAATATTTTTCTTTAGGGCTTTTTATGAGAGAAGTAATTTTTTTTTTTGTATGCTTTAAAGTGACTGTTTAATTTATCATCTAATGTTTTTTTTTTTCTTTGTAAAACCATTTTTTATGTCCTATTGACACAACTAGTCCGTGTGCGTGTGTTATCCAAGGTTTGATTTTAAGAAATCTTACCGTTTTTAAAATTTGTTAATCTATTTTCAAACATTTTACAGCGCTCGTTGACATTTTCATTTCCGAGAATATCCAACCATAATTGTGATTACAATTTATTTTTCAGTATTTCGTTATTAATAATAGTTATTCCTTTGTTAATAGCAGTTTGTCCGTTTTGTTGATTGGCCGCCCGAGGTGTTGTTGAATTATAATATATTGTAACAAAGTCATGAAATGGTCGGTAATTGCGGTTTTTATAATTCCCGAACTTATTTTATTTATATCCTTCGTATTTGTGAAACTGTTATAGGATACTATAATAATATACACTGGTACAGCACTGTATAATTATATACTGGTATTCACGATGAAGGTTAGGAATAAGCGAAACCAATTGACATAGTTTTCACATTTATCAGTGAAGTAGTTCTATAAATGTTTTCAACAATGTTGCCCTTTAACATTTTTTAAATGAAAAAGCGATTTCTTAAGAAAACCTCGACCAAATATAAATTTATGTTGATAAATGCGACGAAAAATGAATTATATTTCCCAACGTATTTTTCAGGGGTATATATAATAATTTTTGATAGTTGTGATTATGAATTAAGCACCACAATTCATCGTTTAAAATGAATTCGTTTGTTACATGTAATGTGCATTATCGCGAATCACATTACTAACCGCTATGAAAAATGCTTTAGCGCTTAGATCCCAATGCCACGTGACTTCCGTTCACAGGGAAATATTGGAAGAATTTCGGTCCAGTTTCCAGGGCTGAATACCTACACAAGTAAAAACAATTCAAACAATTTGTGGGTTTTCATTAGGTATGTTATACCTGCTGATTTTGGTACCCGGCTTCGTTCGAGTTTTATTCCGTGAGGTAGCACCCTTCAACGCTTTACCATGCATGGTGGAATTATTCAATTTGCAAATAGATATACAACGTATTAGGATGCTCCGCTCGTGATATGAGATAATATTTAAAATTGACCCCGAGAGAAGCAATTCCTGTCACATTTACAGATTGTCCTTTGATAACGAAAATTATTATATATTGTCTGCGACTATATTCCTGCGTTGAGAATGTTAAGTTGGTAACTATATACTCACATACGTACCTAATGTTTAACGTAGGAGGAAAAATTTCAATAAAAATAAAAGATATTTTTTAAATTGACCCATACAATAATACTACTAGCGATCTATTATGGAATCTTCAAAGTATCATTGGTGGTAGAATCAATAAATTGCCCGGGCTAAAATGTTCTGATCTAGGAATTGTACAGTTTTTGTAGGAACAGCCACAATTACAATTTGTAAGAAATTGTATCACGTTTTGGAAACATGTTGTAATTGTACGTTCATCATTTGTAATCTTTTTACCGATTAAATCAGAAATTTATTTTAATAATTTTTTTAATTGACGGTACCTTTTAAAATGATCTTGAGACTAAAAAAATGCATAATCAATTGATATATTTTATGAATAAGGCATTTTTTCTGAAACTGTAAAGTTTATCGAGGAATATTAACATCTGATATATTTAATAACTAATGTTTCTGATACTAATTGACAAGCAATCGATATCCAAAAGCATCCACAGGTATCTCTTACTGTGACACTATTGTGACATCATTGTGACACTCTACCTCGTTACTTTGGACCAGATTTTTAATCCACTGAAGTTTCAAGAAGTAATTATGAACAGGCACCCATGTAAATTGATATTCATTACAAAGTTCACCTACTTTCACTCCCTCTACTGTTTATTTATCTCGATACTCAATACCATTGACAAGAAACGGGTATTATTTAACACATGTAAACATGTTCTTTAAAATTTAAAAGTATTTAATTTGAAAGGCAGGTAACGTCTTCTCGGTCCCTTGCGGAGGCGTGGGAGGAGAGTGGGATGCTGTAGTTTCGATCAGAGATAATATTTGATCGATGGTAATAGTCGGACATTTCAGATTGCGCGTTTGTTAAAACTAACGACTTGTGTCGGTGTGGGTTTTAATTATTTATTAGCCCGGCGGAGAGCTTCGGTCGGGACTTATTCAACTTTTAATTGATGCTTCTTCTTCATCAAACCATTAATTAAATGATTTCCGATGCTCCTTTAAATAGAAACTATTCGAAAGTGGAGATGAAATTCACGTAATTCAAATAATGATTTGTGTTTGAGGTGGTTTTAGCAACAATGTTTATTTAAATTGTACCTATTTCTGAAGAGAATCGTTTTGTTTTGTGGTGATGATGATCAATACGGAGGTATTAAGTTCCATTAAATAATAATAATATGAAAAATCTGTCACATAAGCAGCATAAGGGATTGCTTTTGGAACCATTTTAACGAAAAGATTTAGGTTGTCTTTTTTTAAATGTATTCCTAATAATATAGGTTTCAACCGGAATAAAACTACGGTACATTGTTTCATTTAGTTCCTTTCTTTGTTCTTTAATTAATTTTATACGGATTAATTATTCAACAAGCTCACCCCAACGAAAGTAGCATTCCTTCCTACTTTGTTGGGAACTTCCCTTATACTATGGTTATAAGTTATAATAGATTTACTACAGCATGTTTTTTTGTTTTTGTTGAAGCAACTCGTGTTCCACAGGAAAGTAACATTTTCTCCTGATTAATGAATTTTGATATTATTTTCGGAACGCTTCCAAATACGGAATTAAAAATCAGACAATACTGTCCTGACACTCAGTCCTCAGCCTATTATATGAAAGTTAAAATAAGGATTTAGGAATGATTTTCTCATGATAAAGCATTTCTTTCAGTTTCTATTTAGTGATTTTTCATTTTGAAAACTTTAAAATAATATTTGACTTCCACATTCGAATGTGTATGATTCAAGGATGCCGTAGATATAGTTATATCTCTAATAACTTAACCTGAAAAGCAAACAAATTATGCATTAATTTGCTATTATAAGCAATTAAAATTACGACACGTATTGCTCTTCTGGACATAAAACGTATTTTTATTTAAGAAGTTAATAGTAAAAGCATCAATAAAACAAACAATAGAGTGCTAAAGAGCAGTTATATGTAAACCAAAAAATATAAACCTAGTAAACAGTATAAAGTTTTAAATGATTTTTTTTAACCAGAAATTGTCCTGAGGAACAAACACTACTTACTCCTACATCTTTCATTAGAAATAATATGCACAAATGTCGCAAATATAAAAATACTTCATAGCATCGGGAACACACGGAGGTTTAATAGAGAGTGTTATTTTTATTAATAATTTACAGACCTTTTGACCTTCCGTTAGGTTAAATGTACGAGATGATGAATGATTTAGAAACAGATAATAAGTACTAAAATCCACAGTAAAGTTTTTCCATTCTTCAGTTTCTGATATTCAACGGCGTGTGATTATAGTGCTCATCTCCGTATGAATCTGATATCACTTGATATTAACGCAGACCCATACTTAGGGGCGGACCACGCGTGGGGAGACACGGCCATATAATGTCACGGGTCACGATTTCCCCCATCAGTAAATAAAAAGCGCTTTATTCAAATTTTATATATGAATTATTAAACGTAGCCAGAGGGATAAGAAACAACAGACAAATAATTTCTTTCTAACGTGCACCGTAACGGACTTGTGAAGAAAATTATTTCGTGTGGGAGAATGGAAAAAGATGATCAGTGTAAACATGTTGAAATACACGCAGTAACAGATTTAAAGGTGATTGGGACATTGAATTATTATTATTATGTTACTTCGTTCATTCATTCCGTTATTTCTCGTACCGTATTGAAACATGTACTCGTATACTGGATACTTGCTAGGTGGGTAGGTATTCCAAAAATTGAATTTAGGTAAAATGAAAGTTAAATTATGTGGAATTAAATTTACGCCTACAGTCCGAAAACCTTCATCTGAGGGAATGGTTTTAATTAAAGGAATTTGGTGGTAACTCCCAAAATTCTACATTCGCTGTTGGTTGGTTGGAAGGATTAGAAGTTTTAAAATTGTTGCCGCGTTAGAAAAACGACGTTTCCCGGAATTCCCGTACGGTCTGAGCGAATTTTCCTTCCCCCAATAGTAACGAAATGTTTTTTCTTCTAAATGTGTAAAACGACTATCAGGTTTCGCAAGTTTTCAGTTGACAGGTGTCGCCGGCAGATGGGAATGGGGATGGGAATGGGAACGGGCAGCATTCCGCGGGGCGAGTCGCAGCGCCAATAAAACGGCACAAAGAAAATGAAAAGTTTTAATAGCTCGGCTTTAAATGAGCGGCGAAATAAGCTACGAGGTGAACTTCGCAGAAAACTCTCAAATTAAAATCGTGGTATTTGGAACGATTCCATTAAGTATGTTTTGACTTGAAAATGAAATTCTCGCTTCTTACTTACTGGGTCTTAATTATTTGTGACATTTTCTAAGAAAATTGGTTTTTTGTTGACTCATGGTTATACCTTCTCCGGGAATATTTTCTGGAAGAAAGTATTCAGCAAATAACATTAGAGGATAGTTTAGAAGGAAATAACACATTCATTTCATCTATTATCCATGCTGCAAAAGCACAGTTCTAATAGTAACAAGCAACATGTTTACCTTTAAAATACGATTTAAGGATATGTTTCTTTAAACCTCATAAGTTGTCGAAATTTGTTTTAGATGGTTGATAGCCCGGCGGATAGGACGCTAGCAGTCAATTGGACAAAGGCGGACTCATAGAGTCCCGACCTATTGTCCTTTTAGAATAAGTTATGATATTGAAAAGGTCTCTACTATTAATCTCAGGGATCATAGTTTTATTTTTTAAGTACAAGAGACACGTCTGGTTTGGAGTTTGCGATAACGGCGAGTTAATACTTGCGTACAATGTGCCTCAAAACCATCGATTGTACATTTCGACTTATAATCACTTGGTGTTCTACCCCTCGTCCTTCTCCTTCTTGCCTTCCCTTGTTCCCCTCGCCGAACAATCTCACATATTTGCTCCTCTGGGATTAGTTTTTACTCTGTGATTGTGAGTGACAAGCATTTGATACATCTATATAATTGAAAATACATAATGCGAAGTTTGAATACATTATTTAACGACAATGGGTTACCCTCATGTTGTTCCATTGTACTCATTTATGGATGTAATGTTCTGCGAAGGGCTTTCTGTGGTTATGTCGATTGCGTCATACACATTGCGCATTATTGGACTATAATAGAAGAAAGTTACATGTCCACATAAAAAACTATTACCATTGCGGCAACCCTTGGCACCATTCGTCATCATTGTTTTAATTTATTTTTGGTGAATACAATAAAATCAACCCAACGCCCAATGCCCAAAGCCAGTTGAAATTTGGAACCCCCACTTGTATAGAGCTATGAGGAAATTCAGGATGTATCTGGTTTTTTCAGATTTTATAGTTGAAAATCGGTATAGCCGGATGTTATTTGAGATACTCACTGCCATTATATTGGTTGATTTGTATGGCATTATGACGTGTTCCGTCGGCTAAAGGAGGAGAAAGCGCAACATGGCATAGTATCCCAAATATTAATCACGATAATCGGAATAACCGTTCTAAGCGACGTTTCCAATCTGTATGGTGGTACATCAACAGGGTGACATAGTTCCTGGGAACACATTTTTTTTTTAATAAAAAAAGGCACCAAGTTAAATTTCAAGTATTTTTCTTGGGTTTTGAAACCGTGATATCTGGAATCTTAATCATATATATATCACTCTGCTATAGAGATCTGAGAGTGAAGGTCTGTTAAGTCTAATTAAGGAAGGTTTAGTAGCAACATTACACAATTCAATAGAGTTTTTTTGTGAAAAGTTTGAGATTAGCTGGCTGGTCACATTAATACAATTCCAATTTAAATCCGCTTAGAGAAACTAATATTGGTCAGCAAAATAACGTCTCGGGAAAACTAGCCCCAATCTCCCCAATAATCCGCTTTACCCCGCAGCGGCCTTACTCCGGGCTTTACTTCCCGAGATTCTCTTCTCTCGGACCTCTAAGTCAACTTTAGACAAGTTTTAAGGCTTTATGATGAAATTGGGTAGGTTGGTAGTAGGAATACTAGTAAAAGTGTGGAAAAGGTCTGGGGATATTTTCTTGTTTTTGAACAGAATGTTCTTCTTAATTTACAATTTTTTTGTTTGTTTGTTTTTGTAACTTTATTTAGATGTAAGCAAATTTTCATACATCTAGTAGTAAAAAAACATATATAATGTACAAGTACACACATCATTTATTAAGAATCACTCTGAAGTTTACACGCAGATATAAGTCATAACCACTTACAGTGATTATATCTGAACGGCGTAGCTATCCAATTTTTTAAAGAAATATTATATATAAAATGAGGGAATAACAAATATGTTTACATCCTCATTCTGCCCCAAATCTTCGCGTCAAAATGGTTGGCTCTGAAAATACCTACTTTTCAAGAATCTTGTTAGTATTTCTTGTCAGAACTTTCCACGCTGCGTCCCACGAACCAGATGGAAAAATAAAATCCCTTTGTAATAATTATTTTTAATACGAGAATATGCATGCCTACCTTCTACTCTTGTTTTTCTGCGTACTTTTAACTTTCTTAAGTCGATGGAAGCCTCGTGAGAAAGGCTTATTTTGAAAATTGGTTCATATTTATCATTTACATTTCTGCTTCGGTTGATTAGACTTCGTTCAAAAACAATAACATTATTCATTATATAGTAATTCAATAAGGCATCTAGTAAATACCCACCTTTTAAAGGTTTTATGTCACCATAAAAGAATTATTTCTAGTTTTATAAACATGCGCATTACGTAATCAGGTACCTACATATTTAAAACAAACATAAACTTTTGAAAAATGTTTCATGTATATATATATTATAGTTCACGTCTCACGATAAGGGATTTTAAACATGGAAATAGAATTTAGATAAAATTTTATGTATTTAAAATGATACCACGAAAAAGGTTGCTATTACGATTGTCGAGTTAGAGATTTAAACTCCGATATCTTTTACTAACCGGGCGAGCGCCTACATTAAACCACTGAGCTAAAAAATATTATTTCGCCTCTATTGTTTCATTTCTTGCTAATATTCAAGTACCGGTATTCATAATTAGCTGATTTTGAAAGCAAACAGATGCGCGATCGATATACAAATTTTCGCCCTAAGTTGTTCTCAGCATGTTTGGCCAGCTCAACCCTTGCTCAGCACGCTGTCCGAGGTGTTGCAAAATAAACACTTCAAAATATTATGCATGGATTGCGTTTTCAACGTGTGCAGAGAGTGAATGCCCCGTGCGCACCTTTCAAACGATGAATGAGAGATTATTGAAGCGTTGCTTTATTCGATTTAGGATCTACCCACAAATGACAGGTATTCACGAGGAACTATCAAACACACAATGCCACCTACTGAGAAGTGTGTGCAGATGACAAGTGCAGAATAATATATGCGCGATGGCCAATGCACTTACGAACATCATTATTTTAAATTCTGGAACATCATACTCAAAGCAGGTGTAATATTTTCCCGTTTGCAGAGGAAACATATATCGTGCGAAATATAATTCAGTGGAATGTATTTAATTACAGCATTACACTCGTATATCTCATTTCTCACATTGCACTTCTACAGTTTTCTGGTTTTTGAAAAAAAATGGAGTGCTGTATTATATTGCGATTGTTTGAAGTCAATTTTGAATATAGACAACAGCTTCGCCAGTGAATAGAAGCTATTGTAAATCTTTATGTATATCCCCATAATTTTATGTTGACTAATTAATCTTACTTACCTTTTTTAAATGCTAAATATTCCTAAATGGATACATTTACCCGAGGATTTAAATATTTTCCAAAAAAATAGCATCGTTATCGACTGGGTGGTTGTCATCTTCAAACTCCTGGATGCGGTCCATATAATATTATGGTGGGTGTTCAAGTAATTCCCATTGTGTCACCTTGCGAAAACCGTCAACAATGTGATTGCGAAAACCACGGTTTGATTCGATGAATAATGAAAAAAATGAGCACTTACAAATCGCTGCATCCGTAGGCGTATGCATGAGTCGGCAACCCGCGGCTCGCAGCCTGAAATTATATAAAATAATTAGTGTTTTTAATACTGCCTATTATAGTTATAATGTTTTCGATGCTTAGGTAGCTAACATATTGTTTGTGTCAAATTTACATTCTAGAATTTCATATTCCGTTATGGAATGAAACGAAATTGTATACATTGTTAAACACTACGTATGACTCCTCAAAAAAATCTGTAAACTAAAAACGGTTACCCCTACATGAGTTTATTTAAAAAAATTAAGATTATACCATATCACTATTTTAAGTTATAGAAAGAAAAAAAACAGTACAAAATTGAGTGAACTTTTAATCAAAACCAGATATTCACTTCTTCGCCAATGCTTATGTTTTTCTAGTATCATAAAAAAAATCACTCCACTGATCATCAAGAAGGGGTGGGATTAATAAAACCTATTCCTGAATGAAATTAAAATGTTGAAGAAATCTTGTCCTTCCCGGAATGAGTTTATTCCAAGTCACTGGGCTTGTTATGATATGTAAAGAATTGTTGTGTAATGTAATTAATTATAATGTTTATATTAAAACTACATAGCGCTGACGCATTAATGGAAAATCAAATACGTTATGTATTGTGTACTAACATCACAACGGTGTTAAATAATGTGTTTAATGATGTATGTCTGCTATTCTGATGAAAAATATTCTTTTAAACGTTGATGAAATATTGCTGCATTCATGTTAAATATCGTCGTTCATGTGATACCTCAAATGTGACATTTTTGTCCAAATGTGAATTTTGATGTGATTCGATGCGAAATTATTTTCTGCAAGTATCCATAGAATGCGGAATATTTGCAAGTGTTGGAATATGTAATACCGCGAATGTGATTTCCAAGGACGAGATATGTTTTGTTTCATGTGACCTTCGCGGTACTGCATGCCGAACGACGATATCATATTTGTTTAAAAATGTATTATTACCAACATTTACTAAAACAACATATAATTTTACAAAAAACGGTTGCCGACTCATGGCGTAGACGAGAGTTCCATACATCCGCCCGTATATACGACGCAATTACCATGAAGCGCCCGTGCTCAAATCCATTAACCAATCATTGCTGGCGAGGCAAACAAAGGGTTTCTGCGCCTCGCAGGATTATAAAGGGCCCCAGCCCTGGCCCGGCCGCGCGTAGTCCCAGGATCGCCCGCACATGCTCTTGACAACATTAAACACTGCCACGCTCACCCACCCCTACCCCTACCCGAATTAAGGCATCGAAAGAAATGTATCAATATTTGCATGTTATTAGAAGGGTACTTACTACACAAATTATCTACACTGACCATTACAACCCTTTATTAAATTGATTTGGGAAAAATAGATTGATCTTAAATATCCATATATAATAATAATAATAATTTTGAAAATCACAGAACCTATCCGGACAAAAAAGGTTTTACATACGACAAAATAAAATTGGAAAAAATATTTCCAATTTCAGGAGGGTATAGACGATATATTAAATTATGTAATAGATACGTGTTTCCATCCATTCGGCTTTTTTTTCAGAAAGCCATTGCAAACTGAAAAAAATATTTGCTCTCGTGGAAACTCATAGAAGCGACGCACCAAGGGGCGTTTTTTCGGAAAGTTGGCCTTAAGTGGAGAAAAAAGGTTTTATTCCTTTTTTTTCAACAGACCCGCTTCAAATGTTTTTTTAATATGTTGGTCTCAATTAAATAATTTCCCTACATGTTTGCTTTCATATTTGAATATCAAATGACCGATGTTGTTTTAAATGACGATTGAAAACGTTGTTATTTGTAGAGATGTTGGCAATGTTAAGCATACCTTGGCATTAAAAAAACACACACACAATATTTCAGACGGGCAAAAATCTACTATTAATTGAAAAACTAAAGTTTTTAAGACAAGATTTTTGTGTATAGCGCAAAGGGTAGGGTTCCGAGCAAAGATAAATGTTTATCTTTGCTCGGAAGGTTTTTTCAATTTGGATGAGTGTTTCAGGCTAATAATTATTGTTTATAAAAAGAAATCTACTAATTTCATGAAATTTTTGGGGCAATTTATCAAGCAACCAGTAGAGGATCACTGTATTATTTGAGCTAACATTGCTAAAACAATTAGCAGATTTAATCATTGTAGAAAATAATGTTAACATAACATAAATGAAATATGAAAACGGAAAACAACGACACAAAATGAAAAGATTTCAGTCGCATCTGGGACTCGAACCCAGAACCTCTGCCTATCCGGGGCAACCGCTTAACCAACTTAGCTAATGAGACCAGTTCAATTTATGTCATCTTCATTGATATCACATCTCAAATTCAAGATTTGCCAATATTATTCTCCATTTTTAATATATAATTTGTAATTTGGGTTTGAGTCCCAGATGCGACTGAAATCTTTTCATTTTCTGTCATTCCTTTCCGTTTTCATGTTTCATTTAGGTTATGTTAACAGCGTATGTTCGAGAATCTTCTAGAATCTCCTTTTACTAGTAGCGAATTCGTTACATAACAACGCCTAAGCAAAATTCAACCATTTTAATGTACCTATGTATTCTTCCAGAATGACTGTAAAGTCATTCTAGTGAAAAGATCTCCCAGTGAAATCAATTCATAATACATATGAAATATATAAAAATAATAATAAAAAAATGTAATTTAATTTGTCTTTGAATTCTTTCAGTTGATAAGCTTTGACCAGGTTTTCATGAAAAATATCCCCAGCGTACGATAGAGGTAAGGGAAAATATATGGGATTCTGAGTGATATCCAATTTCCTGCTCGCGGGAATGTTTAATTGAACGCCAAGTAATATTCCAGATCAATTTGAGATAGAACACACTTCTTTTTTATTCTTCCAGTAAAGGATCGCTTCTATAAATAATACACAGTTACCTATTTAACTGCTTTTTGAAAGGTACACACAATTTCAGTTTTTTTGTAAATAACAATTTATACTACTTTTTTTATTCTCCCAGATAACAGTAATAAATTTGTAGACCTCCGTGGAAGAGTGGCAGGCTTATTGGCTCTGAAATCCAGGGGTCGCGGGTTAGTAACCCAGCGAAGGCAAAAATATGTATAATGCATTTGTATTGGTCATTTTAAAGTAGTTTCCAAAGTAGAAGTTACTATTAGAGTTGCCTAGTATGCTTTGAAGCCAGAATTGAGTAGCCAGGTACTCCCCAAACTTCATAACATTCTCTAAACGGGACTTCTACAGTTTCAATGACTCCGGACAGTGGAAAGACGCGTGTCGTATTATTTTTTTCATTTTTAAATTCTACGTTTGTGATAAAAGCCACATTAATAGTAAGAGTAACGTTCTTTAGCTTTTAGCTTTTTGTGTTGTTTTTTTAGCTTTCATCATTAGAAAAAAAATATCAAGGTATTTTTAATTATGATTTTCAAAGCACCTTCTTCGGGCTGTCCTTTTTTGTCTTCATCGATTTATCTAAAACGAAGTAATTATGATGTAGTAGAATACCGGCTTCAACCAGGTAGATAAAACTGTTTCATTTCGCCACACAAGTATGGAAAATATTCTACCACCTTCGTCGTTATGCGTCCTTGACCTAGTCAGTCAGTCTGGGCGCCCCCGGGCTGCCGGCTGCTTCTTATAATCGCTCTTAGTTAATCTTGGAAATATTGGAAAGTTCTTAATTTTGCCGGTGTAAAAATAGCATAACATTTAGGTTACATTTATAAAAATTACATAATTTTAGTGCTGCCGTCGCGAGCTTAAATCAAGTTTATAATAAAAACCCAAATATTTTAAGTTGAAATCTGCTCCGTTCTTCTGAATTAACGCTTCGAGAATCGGTCACATCGGCCGAAAGGCCACATGTACTAGTGAAGTGATTTACAACGGCTGTTCGGGCTACCTTGGTTGTAAAAAATCTTGTATACAATCGGGAGCTGCCTGACTAGGGGCTGCTTTCCGACCTGCTGTGGTCCGACCCCAACGAGGACACCGCCGGCTGGGGCGAGAACGAGCTACACTTTCACCTTCGTCATTGAGATAGTGGCCAAGTTCCTCAACAAGCACGACATTGACGTGATCTGCCGGGTGCATCAGGTGGTAGAGGGTCACCCACTTCTCGGTGCCAAACTACTACGGGAATTCGATAATGCAGGTGCAATGATGTCAGTGGACGACACGCTGAAGTGCTCCTTCCAGATCCTGAAGCCGGCCGACAAGCGCTACCTGGCGTACATGGAGTACATCACCAACCGTCCCGTCACGCCGGCCACCATCCTCCTCCGCCGCTCACCCCTTTTAAGAGTATTCTGTGTTATTTATCCTAAAAATATATGGATAATAATTCATTGTCTTAGCTTAAATACATTCTTTGTACATCATTTGTGTTAGCGTCATTTCAATATCTCAATATCGTCAATTGCAATATTTCGTAAGGAATAAATACAGTTATTTTCTTTTTTTTTCAAATTTTACATGTATGAAAAGTTAGACCAAGCCGTATTTAGTTTTGATAATTTAACTGCATCTCTTTATATGGTCTATAAATAATTTGTAATGATAGCCTGTCCAAAAAGAGAAAATAAATGTAAAAAAAATAAAAAATTCGTAGAATAGATGTAATATAAGAATAATATAAGAATAGGAAGTAATATTTGTACAGCGCCCTTGAGGTGATTTTTCACAAAAACGGCGCTATAAAAATCATCCGATTATTATTATTATTACTGTAATTATTGTTTAAAGCACATCGATGAAAAATTCATTTTATATTCACCCTGTTTACGTGGTACAAAGATGAAGTATCCATTTTAATGCTTCCGATGCCTTATATTTCAACACAAACAAATATTTTCCGCTCCACTACATCTACGGTCAAAATATGAACAGTTTTACTAAAAATATTTAAAAAGGGAATATTAATATTCCCGGTCACGTTCATTGTGTTTGTGAATTCTCATTTCGGATGTTAAGCGTCCTACCTTTATTCCGGGGCAAAAATTGTCCGCGAAAAATATTCATAAAACAAAAGGGGGAAATGATCCTATTCAGAGCTATTAAATCCATTGCCTTCACATGGTACGTTGCTTTTAATTTAGTCGCACGATTCCCCACAACAGGAAATCATAATTTAAAAATTAAACGTCCCTTTTGTCCCGCGTACACTCCGCACGTATACGTGTACAGACTTTTCTCTTTATGCTTCTGGCATGGGACTGGTCCACGCACTGAATTAAAACTGCATTGTTTATTTTAATGAGAGTATTAATCACATTTATTGACGGTAAAACGGTAAGAATGCGAGCGTTAAATTCTGAATTTTCAACCGCGTAATCATTTATGTCTTTTATGAACAAATAAATAATTCGCTCGCGAAGCTTTACGTTTCAACTAGAATAACACAACCATAAGATTTAGTCAATGAGTACTAATACGACGGACCATAAAAATTAGAAACCGAGTTACGGAAAAGCGTGTGCTTTGTAATTGCAGCAAAATGACGCGTGTTTTCTTATGTTGAAAATACAGATAATGAATAATACCGGACTAAGTTAACTACCTTGTGGTAAGCCACTATTCACAAAAACGAATTTTGACACGTGTCACCACGATTCTATTAGCGATATATCTATTCCACTAAAGAAGTTCGCATATCTTCCAGGGAGTGCAGTTTCAGATTAGTTATTTTATAGTGTGAAATTTTAATAAAAGCTTTCTTAAATAATATCAATGATAAAAATTACGACAACACCACAATAATAAATTTTAGGTGGAAACTTCACTGATTTATGCATCCCAGTAAATACTTAAAATGTTAAATAAATATATGTAACAGTTTTTTCAGGAATAAAGTTTAAAAAAAGAAACTCAGTTATTTAACGCATAACGCGTACAGTGCATCGAAACAGAAAACGCAAAAGAAGGATCAATCATCATTGATTAAAAATTGCGATCGAAGATTACCAAAATGTGCTATGGAAACTAATGACTTTGAGTCGTAATGCAGCCGTTGGTAAATATAATCTATATTTCTTTTAAATGGTTTCTGTTTTATTCCAGAAAAGTAAAGAATTTAATTGAATTGCTTTTTCCCAATTAATATTTTTGTCTTTAATCAATGAAGAAGATAATATTAACACATCCCAAATGAAACACGAATCCGAAAAAATAATAAAAAATAAAAAAGATTTCAGTCGCATCTGGGACTCGAACCCAGGACCTCTGCCTATCCGGGGCAACCGCTTAACCAACTTAGCTAATGAGACCAGTTCAATTTACGCCATCTTCACCGATATCATACTTCAAGTTCAAGACAAGTTAATATTATCCTCCATTTTATATCCCATATTACTGGCTGCTATCCTTATGATAATATTTTTGTCGTTTATATTTTTTTGTTTTGTTTTATTTATCAGTAGAGCAAGCGTATTCTCAGTAGATTCTTCCTTCGTTACTTTAACTCTCTTTACAAATGGATGACATTCAAATATTTCTTGACAGTATTCAAATCTCGTGAGAATTTATAAATGTCACTATTTGGTATTTAGAAATAACTTTATTAATAACCTTTATCAAGTATTTACCGTTTAAACTGGAGTATACTAGAAATATTATATTATATTAAGGTATTAAATATTTCTACATATTATATAAAACCGTATTTTTATATATCATAAGCAGGGGAAATTAATGTACCAAGGTGATTTTTGACAAAAATATTAATATTATTTATTACATACGTACATGCATATTAATAAAAAACATGCATTTTTTTACTGAAATTGTTTTACAAAATATTATGAGTGACTCATAAAGTCATCATTATTTGGCTTTTTGTGCTTTTAATTATATAGCTTAGGGTTCAATTCCTATTTCATTACGCTTATTTTTTAACATTAAGTACTGCCATCACTAAAATTATTGCCCTCAGGGCCTATTTCATCTTTGGGGATGCTGTGGGGAGGAGAGGAAGGAGAGGAAGTTCTGGGAAGGAAAAAGGTGTAAGGAATTGAAAGGAATCCGGAGGTCAGTGTATACACGAGTGACGGACCTATGGATCCATCTCTCCTACTGCGGTGAAAGGCGATGGGTCGAGAGAGTCCGGCTGGAAAGGTCAAAGGGTCTCCCTCAACTATCCTGATCCAGCCCGAAACTGGTGGATAAATGTGTCAGCCGCCAAGACCTGTAATAACCTCACCCCATGAACCCGGACACACCTGCTAACTCTTGCAACGTGAAAAATCATTTTTCATCTCTAATAAATTGTTATTTTCATCAATAAAAGAATTTACAAAAAAGTATTAAAAATTTGTCCAATGCACAACATGACATTATTTTTATTGTGTTTGATTCGTAATTAAATTAGTTTTTAAATTGAATGTATATCACAACATAATAATGTTATTATTAAATACTTTGTATTTTATTATTATGATAGCTGTTTCGGCATTCAAGTTTGAAAATAGCTTTTAACGAGAAACATCTCTCACAATATATAAAAAAATACTAAAATACTTGTAGAACTTAATAACAGCATTATGCAATTTCAAACAATACAGGTTTGTTGTTAATCATCTTCGGACAATTTCTAGTCTTGGATAACCGCTTGAGCGCTAAACCGCTAACACGATAGTTGAGGGGTGTTAGTTAACCTCCTTCGGACATCGGCAACCTAATTCTTGGCTGCAAGTCGTGTAGAACATTCCCACACCCCATTTGCGTTACCAGTTACTGGTGAATAGCTGGTGATTTTGCGGCTCAACCCTTCTGTTTACTGGCGAAGTTTCGGAGATTTTAAAGGAAAAACACCCGGATTTTGTAGGTAGAAACTTTGATTCAGTATGCGTGTCTCAACCGGAACTTCCAAAGGCTTTGCGACTTTGATAATTACGAATACAAAACTTTTATTAAGAGACAAATTATTAGCTTAGCTTGTTGCCAGTTAGAACAAATAGGTGGGTAGAACATAAGCCTCTAAAAGAAGATTACAAATTAATTTATTAATTCAAATTTCGGTTACATAAAATACTTTCATATATAACATATTTATTTACTTTTGATTAATCTTGGGGACAAGAATTATGACACACTCCAAGAAAGATAATAATGATTGATGGCTTAAGCTTGTAAGTTTTCAAGAAGGGAAATCGATATGCATGAGTCACAAGACATTCAATGAACGACAAATCTGAACTTTAACTCCCCTAGCTCTTTTGGCGAACAAGTACAGAGCAGCTAGTAGTTGTGCTGGTAGGTACTGGGTAGCGTGGTCTGATGTCACGGTACAAACTCTGCCCCATTAGGCTCGATTATGGGACGATTTGCCCTTTCAGGCCCATTGAAGGGTGGCCCATAATATACGGTCAGTGAGTCCACCACTCGCCGAAGCCACCGAACAATGTAGCGAGGAACATTTATATTTTCTTTTTATGGGTGCCTATGTACCTAATGAAGATTTTCCAACAAAGACCGCAACAAAGAAATACATTTATTTATGGCCACTGTCTTTCTCAGTGATTCTGGCGCCAAAACAATTAATCGTCTTGATAAACTGGTCACTTTGGTTTGCGCTACAATTTCTTCATTTTTACAATGTGGTCGACAAGGATCTTTCTGTTCATTTTACTTTGTTTTGTCCCGCTTTGCCGCTTTTTTCTATAAACATTTCGGCGGGAGCAACTCACAAAAGATTATTATTCTTCTCCCATTGGAACGTATCATATTTTTCGTGCTTATCTGATATTCAATTTTTTCTGCCCGTGTATTTATGTGCTTAAGATTAACGAATTTTTCAGAGAAACTATATAATGTTTGCCGAATTACATTGTTCACAAAGAAAACATGATTAATTCACGTAAAAGCATGGCTTAAGGCGATTCGGTAATTTGTATTCACGATACAATGAAGAAAATCACGAAGTAAAAGGCGATGAGTCACTCGCCTCACTAGTCACATTATATTTCAATAAAACACATCACAGTCAAATAAGTCATATTTGCGAAACGAAGCCTGACTGACTTCTACCTTTAAGGGCAACTCACTAATACTCACCCCTCGGTGAATACTGTTTTTATTATTATTTTTATAAACAATAATTATTAATCTAAAACACTCATCCAAATTGAAAAAAACCTTCCGAGCAAAGATAAATGTCGCCGGCAGGACTCGAACCCGCACCCTTCTAATATCCGGTCAGATGCTCTACCGTTGAGCTACGTCGGCTTATGGCAAACCCGCCAAGTTAATCAATATATACTAGTGTTCCATTCAATAATTACTGTTTTTATTATATTTTCACCTGTAAACAACCAACTTTATTAGTATGAGAGAGGCTTGTAACAGCTAAATCCCTCAAATAGATGGCGTCGAGACAAATTATGTCTACATTTTATTGGTGAAAATTGCTTTGACTTGTCAAATATTTATTAATTGATAAACTAAAGTTCTTAAAAACTTAAGACAAGATTTTTTGTGCATAGCGCAAAGGGTAACAATTATTATTTTTATAAACAATAATTATTAATCCAAAACACTCATCCAAATTGAAAAAAACCTTCCGAGCAAAGATAAATGTCGCCGACAGGACTCGAACCCGCACCCTTCTAATATCCGGTCAGATGCTCTACCGTTGAGCTACGTCGGCTTATCGCAAACCCGCCAAGTTAATCAATATATACTAGTGTTCCATTCAATAATTACTGTTTTTATTATATTTTCAGTGGCCCTTCACTCGCCTCTTTGTATCAATCTATAACACATGTGCATCTTAGTTCATAGTTTAGTTGTATACTGCCCTGAAGAAGCTACGGTAGTAGCGAAACCCGGTTGGCTAAAGTATAAATAAAAGTGATGTAAACTAAGTTTTTTTTTTTTAATTATAATGTCACATCACCAAGTTACCGCTTCAAATGAAAATAAATTTAATAATGTTATTATTTAGTTCTGCAAGTATTTATGTTCATTTATTAATGTGCACAAACCTTTCGTGCTTTTTCTATTTGTCTTGAATTGTCAAATTCCTGTATCATATTAATATTAAACATAACGGCTAATTTAAAACATAATTATTATGGTTAAAAATCCGAGCAAACTTTTGTTTTTGCTTATCAAAAACTAAAAATTTTCCCCGTCTCTATCTACGCTCCCAAAGTACATAAATTCACACGTCCTAACACAGTCAGTTGCAAGTCAGTCGGCAACGGTATGTTTTCTTTTGAAAAAAGAAGCTTCGATGTTTTTTCAGCTTAAATGATATTTAGGCTTCACTTATATTAAATCGTGCCTCAACTTCAGTCTCTGTAATTATTCTCAAGCCGAGGAGATGCGGGTGTTGAACAGCAGTGTATTTGAGATTTAACCGAGGAAGAGGCTGTAAATAACTGTGAGTAATCTGCTCTTATGTAAATTAGACATATTCCACTGTACTTACCTCTCCCCGACAGCGAAGTTGTACAATTTATTCCCTCATATTCGTGCAAGTATATTTCATTGTCATAGCGTATTTATGTTTGTTTGATATTATTTCTTGCCTTGTTTTCTATGGAGCCGTTAACGTTGAAATACTTTTATGACCACAGGGACAGCGCCATTTAAAAACAAGGTTTAAAGACGGTTTTTTGGCAAGGTTTTCTTCTGGTAATTACTAAATACCAACTATAATTTACGTACAAATTATGAAAGGTAGTACGCAGAAAGAAAAGAGAATAATATCAAGATATATTCATTCGACAAGTGAAGTGTATTTAAGTATAAATCACAAAAGAACTAGACGAATAATTGGTACTCCTCATTGTAACTACTTTGTTAATCAACTCATAAAGTTTAAAAGTAACGACATCTTTATTTGCGCACGTTCCAGATTGGAAGATACTCTCAGTATCGCCCTGGTGAAAGACCACCATTCAGAATTGAAACATTGTAAGATATATTCATTCAACAAGTGAAGTGTATTTAAGTATAAATCACAAAAGAACTAGACGAATAATTGGTACTCCTCATTGTAACTACTTTGTTAATCAACTCATAAAGTTTAAAAGTAACGACATCTTTATTTGCGCACGTTCCAGATTGGAAGATACTCTCAGTATCGCCCTGGTGAAAGACCACCATTCAGAATTGAAACATTGTAAGATATATTCATTCAACAAGTGAAGTGTATTTAAGTATAAATCACAAAAGAACTAGACGAATAATTCTAAAAATTGGTACTCCTCATTGTAACTACTTTGTTAATCACCTCATAAAGTTTTAAAGTAACGACATCTTTATTTGCGCACGTTCCAAATTGGAAAATACTCTCAGTATCGCCCTGGTGAAAGACCACGATTCAGAATTGAAACATTGCCTGAAATGGCCTTTAGCCATGTTTGGTGACCAGATCTTAAAAACGAGGTATTTCCCCACCATCCTATTCTGCTTCTCCTTCCCCTCCCCAAATGCCTTCAGCCTCACAACATCCCCCAATTGGGGATGCCATAGTCTCACTGGCTCCAGACAGTTGGGAGCAGTTAGGACTCTTGTACCGTTTTTCATTTTTAGATAAAGTATATTTAAATACCGATTACTTTGTGTTAATGCCCTGTTATATTTTTCATTTGAAATTTAAAAAAAAATCTAATAATAATAATAATAATTGGTTGATTTGTATAGCGCCGTTTTTGTGAAAAAATCACCTCAAGGGCGCTATTACATGGAGTCAATGTAAAAGCCGATAGTTTCGAGACAACCCTGTCATCGTCAGGGCTATATTATATAAAAATGCTTATAATATAATATGTTTACGTACATCTTTTACCACAAGTATAATTATTTAAAATATTTAACTTAAATAAGCTTTTGGTTTTAAACTACATGTACAACTTATTGTATTGGTTTACCATAACATGCGTTAGCAGTCAGTGAAGAATGTCCCCAAGATAACCGATATTAAATTGTTATTTCCTTTTCTTATTGATTTTGATCAGTTTGTTTATTTTCTTATTATAACGTTAGATTCAATACTCCAAGATATTATGTTTATATTTGCCTATAGGTATTGCATATAATGTTCACATGTGGGAAAGACAGACCATTCGTGTTACACCCATCGCCATGTCCCTCTTAAATTAAAGTTTTTAAACCACTATAATTTTAACTCTAATATTCATATTACGTGAGGTCTTCCTTAGAGAGAGATATTTCCACTTCTCCAGGTGAGCTGTGTCTAAAGGAATCCCGGCGTTGCGCGACTCCCGTCCGGTTTCAGGATGATTTGATTTACGTCGAGGTTCGCGGTCCCGCAACGACACATAAAACGTGAATTATTGCTCCTTATTTCCCATACATTCTCCGTCGAGCAAGTTCCAAGGTTCGCGCGTTCGCACCCCAACCATCAGTATCTTGGCACCCTCACTAAAAGGTTCCAACAATTCAGGGACTTTGGATTCTTAGTCTCACAATGTATTAACTTTCGGAACTTGTTCTCCATTTTATCGGCCGTCTTTTGATGAGAGAGTTAAGGGTAAGCGCCACCGGTTTCTAGTTCACTTCCGGAATATCTCTAAATCATACATCAAATGTGAGGAAATAAAATTTATTTTATATTGCAATAATAAAAATGACCCTTCCACAAATATAGTTTTATGGGTATTTGCGAGTAAAATTTATTGCCAAATGGCGGTTGGGAAAGTTTCAACTAGTGTTATTTATAATAATCATTTCATAAGTGACCATTTGTATCTAAGGACGTAACAAAAGTAAAAGGTAGATGTAGCCAAGTCTTTCAGTCGACGTGCGAGTTGAAGAAGTCAATTGACTGATCATAATTTTGATAAATAAAGTCAAACTATGTGAGAATAGCTATGAAAGTGATGTTAATATAAATAAGTTTGTCCTTGCAATCCAGTTTACATATCATATCTTGAGAAGTATCCGTACTTAGGTCATCTATCAGGATGATAGGTGATATTTAGCACTACCCTAAATGTGTCACGGAGCACCAGCAAAACGTATGAATGAAACGCGGATACGGTATAAATCTTCCCGACGACAACCAAACAACTGCTTTTATAGACCGTTGTTAGAGTGGCCGGCAATTTAGTACGCAGAGCCTACTTATCGGAGGTATTCTAATTGTGGCCCCTGCGGCTGAAATGGGCGATCTAAATGTTTCCTCACTAGGCCTAAAGTAAAAAGAAGCAAACGCAAAACAAATAAGAAAATAAATGTTAATAGGGTGTGTAAGATCTTTTGATGTGTCTTGCATTGTTTTATCGAATTCTCCGGAATTAAGTCTTTCGTCGATCGGGGATTCGGAATTGAACGCGACATTACCTGGTGCGGTGCATTTTATATTATTGGCGATTTGAAGCGATTTATTGGTCACCTCCGACATGTCCCGTCCCACTGGGGAACATAAAGTGCATTTAAATTACCCTCCATAAACACTTATGACGGTGCAGTTGGCCTCTCCCACTGCCTGAGACGGTGCAAACTGCAGACTGCATACTGCAGACTGCATACTGCACACGGCATACTCACATTACGTACTGCACGGCGTTCACAGACTCTGCTCAGCTGCTCGACCGCGGCTGAGTATAATAATGGCATACTGTTCACGTTCACAGCTTAGTCAGGGTTGTCAGGAAGGTTGCTTGTATTTTATGATATAACTGCGAAATGCTTTATAGGCTTTGATGATTCCGTATTTTTTGCGAGAGCCTCGAAGTGGACTCGTTGTAATTAGTAATTTTTATAATAGTATGCAATAAAAATAGCAGGAAACTTGTTTGAAAATTTGTGAATTTGTGGCTAGGATGAGAAAATGGGGAAAGGGAATTGAAAATTAACGTTAGTTCAAGTAACTTTTAAATGCTTTTCCTTCACCAAGACGATACTGAGTGTAGGTATTGGCAATTTGGAAAGAGGTGTAAACAAACTATGTAAAAAATATATGTAATCCTATATAATATGAAATAATGCATAAAGTTTTATCTAGAACTTTCGCAGGGCAGATTTTTAACCAGCGACCTGAGTTCGAGTCAAGGAGCTTATCGCTTTGCGTTCGTAGTGTAAAAATATGTCACCGTCATCACCATATTACTGCGAAGGTAAAATTACACGTCTTCTGTTTAAAACAACAATACCATTTTCACCATTTCATGTAGAAACTGTACAGTGATGTATAAAACACCAATGATTTTGAAATATTCGTTTTCATGTAATATATATTAATACTTCAAAAAGTACGATTTTGACTCGCGTTCTCCCACATGTCGCTATCGACGGGGAGTTCATTTGTTTTTTAACACATTAGAATTTGATCGACTTTTTCATACGCTTCGCACTTGAGAGGAACGGCTGCGCTGCCTGTTTCATGTATAACTTAATTTTGGATTTGTGGATAAAATACCACACTGAATGATACACATATATTTTATTAAAGGTTTAGTAAATATCTAATACGGATGAGAAGTAAATTATTTATTTTTGTTTTAAATTATGAAGTACATGCCATGAAAAAAATTCATATTAATAATCTTAGAAGAAACTTTATATTATTTGCGGGTTAATTGTATTTTTTTTTAATTATCGTAATTGCTATGTAAATAAAATTACGTAAATAAAAATATGAAAACAAAACATTTTTAAGAATAAGTTTTTTCGGGTCGATATTTTAAATTATGTACGGCAAATTTGTGTTCCAAAGTAAATTGGTCGTTTTTAATTTAATTTAAAGTTCACCGTAATGCTTAACCTAATTATATTTTCAAAGGAGACTAGGTAAAACTTTTTTTTAAATCACCGTTAGCCCCCAAATAATTGTTAAAGGTTCCTCTAAAATCGCGAAAAGTCAATTCCTTTAATGGCCTACACATCATAATACAAAAGAAAAATAAATAAATTGCTTCTCATCCGTACTATACTTTTTGATGAAAAAGATCAATAGGTTTAGGTGAGTATTTTGGCACCAAATCAATAATTAAGTTTTGTATGAAACAGGCCGCGCAGCCGTTCCTCTTAAGTAAGGTAGCCATTTCCTTGAACTTCATAAAATTACCCGATTTCACTTAATTCGAACTTCGATCTTGAAAATATTATTCAAATATTGTAAAACAACGAACAATTCGGGGACTGCTTTGTATTTTCCATTTTGTTCATACCTGACAGGTAACATTTTTATTTGTATACCTAATGCTTGAATATGAACTACATAAATATCAACTGAAATTTTTTTTATCGAATTATTCTATTGCAGCTATATTTTAAAATTAAAATGACCACTCTTCATAAAATTTATTTTTATTTATGCTTCTTTTGTCCTTAATTGAAGATTTCCCCGAAAGAAGGGACTGTATATAAATTTTGTGAAATCCCAGATTGTAATAAAATAAATAACTGAGCGTCCTATCTGGACTGCCCGGGCTTCGCCCTCGTAGGCAAGTTCAGACCAAAAGGAGGTGTTTGTTTGTATAGCCGAGCTGACTGCTGAGTCCCGAAAATTCCAGATTTGACGTAATGTGGGTGCGCGTCAGTCTTGCCAGTACGGTAAGATTTTATGCGTGTTTGTACCGCTCACCAAACCTCAGCGAATCAGACTCATCCGAGCTATTTAAACATTTGAGCGAAACTATTGATGACCTCTTACCCCGCTACCCTTCGATTACCCGGCGAATGGACGGCAACCTCGAGAGGGTCTCCTCTTGGGGAATGAATAACCTCGTCGAATTTAATGTTTCAAATACCCAAACTGTCTGATTACGTCTAAAAGGGATCGAAATGACAATCTAGTCTCCTTTAATGGAATCAATCTTACCAACAAACCCTTCATTGATATGCTTGGTGTAACCTTAAGTGACCAGCTCAGGTATGGGGGCTCCACCGAAGCCAGAGTAAAGTTATCCTCTCAGAAGGTGGGCGTATTGCACAGAGCACGCAGATACTTTAATAGTACACAACTACTGACCCTGTACAAATCGCAAATCACCCCACTGTAGAATTTGGCAGCCACGTATGGTCGGGAGCCCCAAAATATCTTTAAAAAAACCCTTGACTCTGTGAAGAAATGGGCGGTTCGTTTGATAGATTCGCCTATCTTAATAAACGGACTGTAATCTTTGGAGTACAGACGTCAGGTGAGAATGCTGTCCTTGTTCTACCGGTATTTTAATGGAAGATGCCCTGAGGAACTAGCGTCATTGATCCCTTCAGCACCGGTGCATAGTCGGGAAACATGACAAATGCGCCCCCAATATTTGCACACGGTTGATATTTGTCACACGAGAACGGGTCGCTTCTATAACTCGTTCTTGTATTCAACAGCTCGGTTGTGGAATGATCTGCTGGCCTCTGTATTTCCTCCATCCTACAACATGGGTATCTTCAAGACCTAAGTTCACTCCTTCCCATCTTCTAAAAGACCCTCCACACAGCATCCCCAAAGACGACTTTGATACACTAGGTCAAAAAGTGTTTTTTTTGGTAGAAAAAAGATTTTTATGGCATTACGTTGGTACCGGATATTTTGTCTTTTATTTTGGCAATACTGCTATAGTTAAGATCTGTGGTTGAAATTTTTTTCTTCGAGTATAAGGATAATTGAATGGTTTCATCCTTGGCTACGAACCGGAGGTCGCGGGTTCAAATCCCGGCGTGTGCAACTAAATTTTATTTGATTAATTTGTGTTATTTCAGAAATTCTTCATTTTAAAAAAGTATACATGCGTCATGTTCCAGAGCGGTAGATAAATTCAGTATTGCCATGGTGAAAGACTACCAATCTGAATCGAAACATTGCTTGAAATGGATTTAGCTGTGTTTGGTGACCAGATATGAATATCCAGGTATTTCCCCACTTTTCTCTTACCCATCTCCTTCCCTCACACTACCTTCAGCGTCACAAGATACTCCAATTGGGGATGCTACAGTCGCACTGGCCCCAGACAGTTGGTGGCTACTGGGGCAGAAAAAAATAGCGCACCCTTATAAGGTCGAACTGTGATTAAAGCCCCAAACCAAGAAAAATACGGATTTCCAATATAGAAAACTGGAAAGATGTTGTTGGTGATTGCGATAATGTGATTATATGTGAAATAGTTTTTTGCTTCTCCTAAATAAATTTGTTTTTTCATATAGGTCCTTTCCTTTTATTTATATAATTTATTAACACCCTATTTGGTTTTTATGTACTTATAACAATATTTTTATCAAAAAAAAAAAATATATATATTTATATATCTAGTAGTAGTATCATAAGTGCATTCATATTATTGTTATTTAACACTGAAATGCAGTAACCAGGGAATATTTGTCTTTCTTATAAAAAATTAATGAAATTAGATTAACAATTATTATTTTTATAAACAATAATTATTAATCTAAAACACTCATCCAAATTGAAAAAACCTTCCGAGCAAAGATAAATGTCGACGGCAGGACACGAACCCGCACCCTTCTAATGTCCGGTCAGATGCTCTACCGTTGAGCTACGTCGGCTTATCGCAAACCCGCCAAGTTAATCAATATATACTAGTGTTCCATTCAATAATTACTGTTTTTATTGCTATAAAAAAAAATATATTTTCAACCTGTAAACAACCAACTTTATAAGTATGAGAGAGGCTTTATCTTTGCTCGGAAGGTTTTTTCAATTTGGATGAGTGTTTTAGATTAATAATTATTGTTTATAAAAATAATAATTGTTACCCTTTGCACTATGCACAAAAATCTTGTCTTAAGTTTTAAAGAACTTTAGTTTATCAATTAATAGAAATTAGATTAAATTAAAATTGAAAGCCCGGAGAAGACAATAAAACATGTACCTAGCTAACTACAATAAAAATCTGAAGCATGAAATTACTGCATTAACCGCGAAGTTTACCTTATAATATTAAAGGTATGCAGTATAACAATGCGAGTAAAAATAACAACAACAAGTAACTGTAATATTTACATATAAGAATAGGGTTAAGTAAACCAGTAAAGATTCTGATGTTATAACATTTTACATAAAGTAAAATACATAAGATTAATTACTATCAGATAGGGTTTAATCATTTGAGTTTTAAAACTTGTAAGTTTGTCAATACCAAATATATCGACCAGCTTGCAGTGTTTATTACCAACATAATGAATTCTTAGAATTGGTGAATTAGTACTGTAATTAGTATTGAAGTAATTGTTACAATTACATGTATTTTTGCTTCATGTTTCCCTGCCAGGTATATTAATGCAGATGAGTTCCAACAATTCGGGGCTGTGAGTTAGAGATTTAAAGATTTCTAATAACAATAAACCAGCTAACATTCTCCTATCTTGTAATTTGAAAGGTCTAGTTTTGGTGTGTAAGTTGTCACAGTAGTTGTGGGGAGGTTTATGATTGCGTGATTCGTTGTCATTCGATTGTTTCCAAATTTGAATTTGGTGTTGGAACCGAGGGGTAAAAGTAGGTAGTACCTACCTAAAATCTTATATTGTATAGCCCAGTTTTGGAAAGCCATTTAAAAAAAATTGAATTATTTTAACATGTTTTAATTGTGAGTACCTACGTAGGTATATACATAGAAGTTATGATTCAAATTACGGAATAATGTAGGAAAATTTATTCAAGTATCAATTCGCAAGCAGAAAATGATGAATTTAAATTTGAGAATAATAATATAATTTTATCGCCGCCGTTGGGTGCAGCCGGCAATACGCTATTATAGACTAAGCCACAAACATTTTAACAATCAATGAATTCGCCTAACCGCATAGAAGAATGCGACTTCATTCCGCAGCAAATAAAAATGTGAGGCGTAAAATGTTTTGGACTATTAGATTTTAAATTTTGGTAAATATTTTCTGAAAAAATCTATTTAATCCCGTGCATGTTCCACGCAAATATATATTTGGTTTACACAGGATTCCTGAAAAACATTTCACTATTTCCAGTCACAGCGAAATGTAATTTATCATCCCTAAAGTTTTTTTCGCTCTATTACTATATTGTTTTGGTCTTTGTAAATCGAATTTACCCTTTTGCGTTTTCGAATGATATTTATAGGACAAGGACCCCAATGTCGTTTTTTTCTTTTCAATATCCACTTGCCTTAAGGCATCATTTCCATAATTTGATATACAGCTAAAAATAGATCACATATCGAACATGAAATACGAAAATACTTATCATGTTTTTTCGAAACCAAATTCAGAAATATACTCGCTTGTCGCATTCGTATTTGTGAAAAACACCACATCTACTAAAACCAATATTCCTATCTAAAGCATTCTTCTTAAAATAAAATAAAGACATTATTTTTATGCATCTAATTTTTTATTCCTAAACAAACAAAAGTTAATCTTCAGTCCGTCTTTTTTCATTCAAATATTTTTTTTGAAAAAGTTTTACTGTCGATTTTCTCAAAACAATGATTTTTGCACATATTGTTAGTATCAACTTCATCGTATTTTAGTGGTTGACAGAAAACCGCGAAAAAAGATTTAAAGATAAGTCTTGGCCATTGCTCTGCTCAACAGGGCTTTGTTATTTGATTTACCTGCCATCTGATTTGTAGGTGGTGTGATTTCATCTTCATACATAATAAATTACTCCAATGTCGAGGTTGTAAGTAAAATTAGTAGCAATTGATTTCGGAACAAGTTTCCAATATTTAGTACCAGATGGCGTATGCTAGGCGCTCACTGGGAATGCAATTACTACCGCGCATAGAATGTAGGCATCTACTGCTGCACGTTGTTGTGTGTGCAACGCTATTGCGGGTAATGCTGGGTCTCTCTCGGAGACGCTGCTACATTCTCTCAGCTATAAAAGTCCATAGTTAGGTACATTATTTTTCGAGATGTATTAATATTACTAATTTAATTTCATTGCCGACAACCCGGGCGTATATGTAACACAGGTCTGCAAAAAAAATTGTTTTTATAGATGCGTGGTATATTTTTGCTGAATTATATGTTTTAAAGGTGACAGATTCTAAAAATCACTTCCGTGATATCACATCACGTATAGGTTTTTTGCAAGATAAAAAATAAATAAAAAATTGATGAAAACATAACAATGAACTAAATATATTATATTTTCTAACTAATTAAATAATTTAAAAAATAAAACAATAACTTTGTTTAAATCACTCTTATTTATACTTTAGCCGACCGGGTTTCGCTACTAAAATATAAAAAAAATTTAATTGTTTCTGATATTTATAGACAATTTTAGTTCTACATTTTTTTCTTACGATATCTTTTCTGCTTCTCTTTGATGCCTCTCCGAACTCGTTTCCGATTTCCTAATCTGGTTTCTCGATTGATTATCCAACAGTAGTCAGCTAACATATTGACATCCCATTTTTCTTGGTAACGTCTCTCGATATCACGGACATCCTGGTGAAATCTTTGAATCTGTTCTTCACTGTAGGCTCCTAAGTTTTCGGAAATATAGTCAATATGGGAGTGTAGAAAGTGAACTGTTGAGCTTATCCGGGAAAATAGTCAATATGGAAGTGTAAGAAATGAACTTTTAATCTCATCTTGCATCCTTGAGCACCATTCGATGCCAGCATGCGTTGTACAGTGGTTTTGTCGTCAGGGTCCTTAGTATTCCCCAAAAACTTGTGCACTACATTCTAAAAAGAGTCCCATGCTTCTTTTTTACCTTTCTCCCATTGTTTTCAAAATGTGGGGATCAGAAAAAGTTTTCTTCTGCCGGGGCCAGTGAAAACTCCCTTTTTAACTTGGCTTCGGACAGTTTCAAAAACTTGAACGCAGGTATCAGAATCAATCTACCTCTCTTGACGTTTGACAAACTGCTTTATGTGCCCCAATTTAATATGAAGAGGTGGTAATAACACTTTTTATGGAGTAATCGAGGTCGTATTGATGACGTTTTTCTCGCCGGGGATTAAACTGTCTCGTGGTGGCCAGTCAGTTTATGTCCAGTGCAGCTGTCTCGCTCTACTATACCATAGACAAAGAAAGCGAGGATATTTTGTATAACCTCCCTGCTGACTCAACAACATAGTGAGTATTTTGAAATCTCCACAAATCATCCATTGATGCTCTTGATATTTGATTTTCTCAAGAATCATAGCCAAGTCATTATAGTTTAGTCCTATAGGAAGAAATGCAAATATTTCCATTATGCAGCAAGACTACTTTGTTAGCTAGTTTTAGACGAATCAACGAATATGCGCTATTTTGATGAATCACATTCCATTTCAACGCACTTCATGAGCCGGTGAACATCATTACAATAATCTCGATGCCTGTATCACGAAAATGAGGTCCCAGATAATAGCCGGTTTTTGGTTTTAGCCTCGATCCTAACAATTCGGCTGCATCTTTTGAGAGACCTTAGTCTCTTACTAGGTCATTGAACTCACTCTGAAAAAAAAATTTAAGGTACCCATCAACAGAAAAATCTAACATTGATTCACTAGGATGTAGTATGTTACTGATGGATAAAAATCTAACTCAGAATGTCATCTAAATTAGAAGGTGGTTGTGGAACTGGTATTTCAGAAGCATGGGACAATGATCATGCGACCTTACTCCTAAAGCTATGTTAAAACGACTTTACCCAACTCCCTCTATTATTAATTATTAAATCGGATTATTTTTATAGCGCCGTTTTTGTGAAAAATCAGCCAACTATAAATAATATAATTAATATAAGAAGTCTAGGTTTACAGGCCATTTTTTAAATAAAAAAGAATACCAAATTTTAAGTTAACTAGGACTTCTATGCCAAATACAAACAAAAAATAGTGTAATGTTTTGGTTTTTTTTTTTTGTTTTTACCAAGTTGTAATCTATAAGCAAATTTATAACAATCCTACGCAATGTTTACTTGCAGTCCTGTGTAATGATACAGACAGTGGCGGCTCGTAACTTTTGAGTGAGCTAGAGTGCTAAGATTGAAAAATACGACATTATTGATGTTTTTCTTTTTACCAAGTTGTAATCTATAAGCAAATTTATAACAATCCTACGCAATGTTTACTTGCAGTCCTGTGTAATGATACAGACAGTGGCGGCTCGTAACTTTTGAGTGAGCTAGAGTGCTAAGATTGAAAAATACGACGTTATTGATGTTTTTGTTTCCATATCTATAAGCAAATTTATAACAATCCTACGCAATGTTTACTTGCAGTCCTGTGTAATGATATAGACAGTGGCGGCTCGTAACTTTTGAGTGAGCTAGAGTGCTAAGATTGAAAAATACAATGTTATTGATGTTTTTGAAGCCGAAAATAATTTAAATTTTTTTTCAAAATTTCAATTTTTTGCTTGGAGATTTAGGTGGTAGGTAGGGCAGTGCCATAGGATACAGTTATATGCTCTGAGAACAGACATCGTCTGGTGAGACGGGTAACGAAAAAAAAATTATATATATATAATTATGAAGAAAAATGCTTAAAAAACACGAAAAATATATAAAAGAAAATTTAAAAGAACATATGCAAAGCATCTAAATAAAACAGAAGATAAAATTAAGTGATTAGAAATTAAAAAAAAAAAAAACGTAACCATTTTAGAATATTTTGGCAAAAGTAAATTTAATGTTGGATACTTGAAATTGATTGCTAGATTTAGCTCTCGTGTTTCGTGAGGAGATGTGTGGGAGGTAATGATTTTATGCAGTTATTGTACATATTTTATTAAATAAATAGCTTCATGTTACTTATAATTAACAGGGTTTCTGCAGGATGTAGATAAGATTTTTTGAACATGATTCTAGTTACCATATGAAATGTGTTTAGCATCTATATATAATATATTTACATGTCTGCAGCTCCACCCAACGGCAAAGTAAACATATTTTATTTGTTTTAGTGACATTATATATCTTATTCATTTAAAAATTATAATAGTTTCCATATTCTCCTTACAAGAATGTTGATATGGAGTTCCCATTTTAGTTTGCCATCCACTTTTAAGCCTAGACATTAATATCATCCTTGTGTTCAATTGTTTCGCACGTGAGGTTTAATCGGTAATACACGGGTGCAAGCGTAAAGGCGGAAAGGTTTTTGGTAGTATTACATCGGTACTTGAAGACGTACCTGCAATTTTTGCTTATGATCATCGCAATATATCTATGTTGATTCCAGCTACTACCGGCATATAAATAATACATCATAATTTACTGAAAAGTTGGATTGTTCAAAGAAAACTTAATTTTCTTCACTAGAGAACATATACTCTGGGCGGTCTCCGTGGCAGAGGCGATCGGTTTGAATCCAGGTTTATACCTGGCACAAAATAATTTTTCACATATAATTTTTTTTTTACCAGCTTCCTTCCCGAGTGAAAGAAACTTTAATTACGAAGCTATAAAAGTAACAAGAAGCAAGCAAATGCTTAAAATTACTTGAACTGTGTTCATTAACTATTCCCTTTTACCTCTCCTATTTATCAGTACTATATACCATCAGGTGGTAGACACAGAAATGAGTTTTAGTTCGAAGTTTTAATAATAACATTTGTTGTGTTATTTTTTAAACATTTCGTGAAGTTTTTTTTTTAAATCAAAAATATAGTTTATTATAATTAATGTATTTTGTTATATAATGTGCTACATTTTGTTAAACCGTAATCTATTCAAGATACTCCGGTTCGTGGTTAGGGTAATTTAAGAAAGTGGGAAGGGTGGTTTTTATTGCTGGCTCTGTGTTTCACTCCAGTGTTTAGCTAAAAACCCTTAATGAGATAATTAAAGAAGCATTTATCAACTTCTTGCTCAACCCAACCAATTTTCTTGGCTAAGCCGAGGAAAGCGTTTTTACTACCCCTTTAATCGTTAATTTATTTTTAAACAGAAAGTCGTGAAAATGCTTATGGGAAAATCTCGAGGCAATTTATTAATCTTGGCGAGTTTTTCCATCGTTAATCTGTAAATGGTAACGTTGTTTTATTATTTATTACGTTTCTTGAAGCAGAACAATGAAAAAAATTGTATTCTCGGGATAACATTATGTACAAACTTCTTACGCAGCCTTGGATATATTGTAGAACCTTGGTACTTTTCCGTATTCAGTCCAATATTCTAGTAATTTTATGTAAGTTTTCATTATTTTCGTGAAAGACCTGAGACCCAGACAGGATTCTAAATACGACATTTTGTATCAATTGATCAGACGTAGCGGCGGGTTATAATCTTCGTCCTCTCATGTTGTGGAATTTTACTAGTTGCTTAAGAGCGCACTATTTAAAAAAAACCGCACGTTTCAAAGCGACAGTGCCGAGAATATTATAACTGTCACTGACTGGTGGATTCAATCGGAGGAATTATCTATTATTGATTTTAATATACAAATGCAAGGGCATAAGCCAAATACGGCAAACTTTTACATATTATTTTGTAAACCGGTATTCATAATTCCCCATTCATTTAATTCGAGCAATGTTCTTTAAAATTTGATGTACTTACCAGTGGCGGTTTTCTCCAACATGAGTTGGTCCAGCCAATTCCTATACAAAAGATAAAACAACAAAACAAACACGTATAATACATCACACTTTAAACAACGAGCATTCAAATTCGGTGCTAAACAATTCACCCGTCCGTATAGGAAATACTGCCCCAGAGTGAGTACGACATGAATTCCATATGTGTGTTATGATTTCAGCATCTGTGGGGCTTTCTGTCCTAAGAAATAGTTCAAACATTGTCATCCTCATGGCACTCGGCGGGAAACCGTGCCGAGCGTGCAATCCTTCGGAATCTACAAGGCGACCGTGTGTAGCTATAGGAAGATTTGTTAACAATAAATTTGGACAGAATTTTTTTTTTTTACAGTAACTCCACACAAGAGACCCTGAGGGAAATAATATCTGTTAAGGCCTATATCGTCTTTGGGGATGCTGTGTGGAGGGTCTTTTAGAAGATGGGAAGGAGTGAACTTGGGTCCTGAAGAGACCCACGTTTTAGGATGGGGGAAACACAGAGGCCGGCACATTATTCCACAGCCGAGCTGTTGAATACAATAACGAGTCATAGAAGCGACCCGTTCTCATGTGACAAATGTCAATCAATTGTTTCCTGACTATGCAGGATCAATGATGCTGGTTCCTCAGAGCATCTTACATTAAAATACCGGTAGAATAAGGAAAGCATTCGACCTGACGTCTCTACTCCAAAGCTTGCAATCCGTTTGTTAAAATAGGCGAATCTATCAAACGTATTGCCCGTTTCTGCACAGAGTCAAGGGTTTTTTTTAGATAATTTGGGGCTCTCTTGCGATTTGTACAGGGTCAGCAGTTATGTACTATTAAAGTATCTGCGGGCTCTATACAATACGTCCAGCTCCTGAGAGGCTAACTTTACTCCGGCTTCGATGGAACCCCCATACCTGAGCTAGTCACTTAAGGTTGCACTACGCATATCAATGGAGGGCTTGTTGAGAAAATTACTTCCATTAAAGGAAACTAGATTGTCATTTCGATCCCTTTTAGATGTAATCAGACATGATTGGGTCTTCGAAACATTAAATTCGACGAAGTTATTCTGACTCAAAACTATCCAAGCCGTTGGAATTTGTGTTTGTGTGCCCTTTGGGGGCTTGTCAAACAAAAAGCTATCATGGACTGTACTGTCATCCATGTAACAATGGATTGGTGCACATGTCAAGCGGTCATTGATGTGCAACAAAAACAATGTCAACGACAGAACCTATCCCTGTGTGACGCCAGCATTTATTGAATGCGAGAAGAGATGAAACCGTCAGCAACCGTCTGAATCGATCTCTCCCCCAAAGAGTTAGCAATCCACGTACACAAGGATACGGGAAGTCAGTAATAAGGCAGTTTGTTGACAAGTCCTCGGTGCCAAACCCGGTTAAAGGCCTTAAAAATGTCCAGTGGGACCGTTTGAATCTCACCCTAACGTTATATTCGCCGCCTCCAAATATGCGTTACATAAGCGAGAAGATCACCGCACGAGCGGTTTCGCCGGAATCCGTACTAACCGTCATTAATATATTTTTCTTCTAGAGGTATGTGAGCAGTTTGTCGTTGACCATACGTTCCATCACCTTAGACAGAACTGATGTGATCAGAATTTCTTGGCCACATCTGGAAGGATCCGAAATCTGAAAATAGACAGATCATGGGAAAGCATTAAAGTGAACCCGCAGACCGAACCAACCTGCTGACATATATTGCCACATTCTTTTCTTCAGCATTTCGATTGGCAGTCTGAAGTTAATATGAATTGATGTCTTCACAGGCAGATCGGATGATCTTAAAGGCGATGTGACATCAATCCTATGAGTATGTGGCTCGTTAGTTAAAAATAGGTCTAACAGATTAGAGCGGTGAGTCCGGACATCAAGAATCCTTGTAGGCTCCTGAACCAGTTGCTCCAATCCATGGCAAATGGCAAAGAATTTCGGCTGTCAGCCAGCTGAGTTCGTTGAACATGAGAACTTCAGCCATGGTTCATTAAGAACATTGAAGTCCTCCAGAACAATAAACTCGGCCGAAGGGTAGCGGGGTAAGAGGTCATTAATAGTTTCGCTCAAATGTTTAAATAGCTCGGATGTGTCTGATTTCCTGGGTTTAGTGAGCGGTATAAACACGCGTAAAATTTTACCGTACTGGCAAGACTGACGCGCACTCACATTACGTCAAATCTGGAATTTTCCAGACTCAACAGTCGCACACAGTTGATGTCAGCTCGGCTATATAAACAAACACCTCCTTTTGGTCTGAACTCGCCTACGAGGGTGAAGCCCAGATAGGAGGTTGGCTCAGCTATTTGTGTTTCGGAGAGGAATAGAATGTTTGGGCGTTGGGATTGAAGGTGGTAGTGAACAGAATTTATATTTTTGTGTAGGCTTCGAATGTTGGTAAAATTCACAAACATTTTTGCACCGGGGACGCCTGCCATTCGCCGTTGTAATGATACTGTTATTTAAATTTTTTGATTGCATGTTTTATATTTTTGTTGGGGAGAAAAAGAAAACAAGGGAAGGATTAGGTATAAAGGGTGGGTAGGAAGCTGGGGGTCAGGGTATCCAGGACTGACGGACGTATGAATTCATCCCACCCACTGCGGTGCAAGACGATTTATTATTTATTTATTTATTCATTTACATTGAAATTTATATTTTCAACATTTGTATTTGCAACGATGGGCCGGTAGAGTTTGACTGAGAAGGGCTACCAGTGCGTCCCAAACGCTACTGCTGGGTCCTCTACGGTCACGAATCGGCACAACAGCAGCGGCGGGATTTTTACACTCGTTGATGGGGCAGCCCACCCTCAGTTGTGAGCCTGAGGGTCGGAACCCTGTACTATCGAGTGGCCTGAACAACGGTAGCCAGTTGTAAAGGGTCTCCCTCAACCAGTCTCTCCTGATCCGACCCACCACGCAGCAGGTGGGCCAACGCACACGCAGCCAAGACCTGGACAAACCTTACCCCCATGAACCCGGGCACCCCTGCTAAGTCACCAAACACAGCGAGTCCTTGGTGTGAGATATGGCAGAGGTGTTGGTCATCCAAAAAATGGTTCCCGGACCGGCGGTACCCATACCTGCCTCTAGTAATAGAATTATGCAAGAATCAATAATCATATTTTTTTCTGTATTTGTCGAGTTTTAAGTCGTTATTAAAATAAGTAAATTATTGAAGATTTTGACATAAAAATACCGAACAGTAAAGTTATAAACACAACTGAATAAATGAGCGTACAAGTTCTTACATATTTTTAAAAAATTATATGCATTTAAAAAAAAAAACTGCTATCTTTTCTTTTCTCTTTACGGTTTGTTGTTTTTCTTGTGGTAGGCACAGCTTTTCAGTCATTATGGACCGCACGTCACTGCAAAATATAGGTATACACTACATCCCCAGTATATAATACTCGCACGATTACATTCGCCAGCCTTCGTGTATACCTAATTCCCTCAGAATAAAGGCCATCCATCTTCCATTGTTGAATACAAATGAAAGCCGCAGAAATGATTTGGTAAACGAAGTAAAGGGGAATCACTACGGCTTTTCTTGCGGCGTTTGTTGAGATTATATTAATTACATTTATAACTCAACTATTATGCGGAGGCGGTAGACTAAAGCGGCCAATGAAGGTGCTTCGATAAACTAGCCGAGGGTATAATTGAATGTCTCATAATGAATACTACTCCTTCTCTGAAAGTTATTTATTAACTTTCTGCGAAAATGGCGTTGTTATCGAATAAATTCATTAATTAAATAATTTACGACATTTTCTCAGTCCGATAAATGGCGGTTATAAATATGATTTGTTATATACCTTTTTTCGTAGCAGAATCTGTTATATTTCAAACTTATTTATTGATTATATAATATAATACTGACTGAATGATCTATTTTTTTTTAATTAAAGGTTTAGTAAGTATCTAGTGAGGATGGGAAGTATTTTATTTATTTTTGTTTTACCTTATGAAATATCGGCCTTTAAAGGAATTGATTTTTCGCGATTTTAGAAGCATCTTTAACAATTATTTAGGGCCCAACGGTGATTTAAAAAAAGTTTTAACCCATCTGTTTTGAAAATATAATGAAATATAAAATTATTTTTATTTTTAAAATATTGAAATAAGCATTACGGTGGACTATAAATTAAATTAAAAACGACCAATTTACAGTGGAACACAAATTTGCCATACGGAATTTAAAGTATCGACCCGAAAAAACCTTTTTTTAAATGTTTTATTTTTATTTATGTAATCATATTACAAAGCAAATGTGATATATTTTTTAAAAAGTACGATAAACCCGCAAATAATTTTCTAACCTGCCTGTAAAATTATGAAAATTGATTTTTTTCCATGGCAAATAAGTATGAAACAGGCACCGAACCGTTCCCGTTAACTATTTATTGTGCTTTGGAACTTGAGATACGGTTTTGGTGTAGGGAAAAGCAGGTAAGTAACTTTATTTTATGTTAGTGTAAATACATTTATAAAAGCTGTACATTTATTTATTTATTTTTATTTATTCATTTATTGACGCCGCGATGGGCTTTTACATATTTTAACATTTCAATGATTTTGTGTAGAGAAAGAAAAGAATAACATGGTACATAGTTTGTACATAAGTTATATTTATTATATGACTAACCTCCATAGGCGAGGGGTAAGGCTCTTGACTATGAATATGAAGGTCGCGGGTTCAAATCCCGGCGTGCGCAAGTAAATTTCATTTAATTAATTTGTGCTGTTTCACAATTAATTCATTTAAAAAGAATTCCAGAGAAGAAGAAGTTCCAGAGTGGAAGATACTCTCAGTATCGCCCTGGTGAAAGACCACCATTCAGAATTGAAACGTTGCTGGAAATGGCTTTTAGTCGTGTTTGGTGACCAGATCTGAATAGCCAGATATTTCCCCACCTTTCTCCTCCCCTTAACACCCCCAATATCTTCAACCTCACAACATTCTCCAACAGGGGATGCCATAGTCTCACTGGCTCCAGACGGTTGGGAGCAGTTGGGACTCTTGTGGGGTATTCATGTAAAAAAATATATATGTATGTATTATAATGTATAAGTGCATGGCAATGTACATGTATGTAAATTATGTAAAAAAACTCTTCATTTTGATATATCAATGGGGATGTGGCCCCACGTTTAGGCATCAGTGTAAGAAAGGAAGAGTTGAGGAAGAGACACGTTGGGTGCTAGTGTAAAGAAGGCAGTTTTACTCACCTCGAGGCCAGAAGCAGGGCTAATCGCAGGTTCCACCAGGTTAGCTCAATTGGTAGAGGCATCACAACTCTGTCTCATGTCGTAGGTCGGCCGCAGCCTTATATCGGAAGGTAACTAGCTACCAGTGAAAAGAGGCGTGCTTTCTGGATAGGGTTTATTACAGGAGAAACATTTACAGGTAATTACATACGGGATTCACAACAAGGGGCAGTATCTAAACTGATCTGAGGCTCGATAATCTCTCTCTCCGGTGAATCTCAAATGGGGCATGATATTCAAAAGGGCACAGTTATTACAGCACATAAAAGAGGATGAAACAATTCTGCTTACATGAGGTGGTCAGCGACAGGAGTCACGATCCCTTCAGCGTAAAAAGGTGTGAGGTCTAGGGACTCAGTATATCACACATACAACGTCAGGCAGGAGACAGTGAGTTAGGGCACCGGTCATTGGCTTTAATATTTAGGTTTAATGCAAATATAACAAGTTACAATGTAATTAGCGGGCGGCCATGTGCCCAAGGCACACCGCACGCACCTAACGACTGTGCGTCTGGATTAGTAAGCTCGGCTAGCGGGCGCTTGCTTAGTGCGAGCCCACACCGTAATGGCGGCCGAAAACCGTGTCCGATTCGCTTGTCTCGCCGGCCAAAAGCAACGATGGCGGGCGGAAATGTGTCGCTATTGGTCGTAGCGCAATAGTTTAGCAACCAGCGGCTAGATGTATCTTTTTTTAACTAGCGGCTAGAACATTATTGTGTTACCAACAATTTTAATATAAGTTTTTAAATTGTTTTAATAAATTAACAGCATAACACAAAAAAACAGAATATATTATCAATTGACGTTAGAAACAAGATTTAACTAGCACAAATTAACTCTATAATTTACAAACATTCAAAATTACCGGTCAATTTATCAGGATTAAATTGTTGAAGATTATTAACCCCTCTGCGACTGTTACCTATTTATTTATGCATATTCATCCATTTTTTTTATTTTCATTGACGTTGTTGTCAATACTGTCTTCTTCAATGATTAAATATTACATTTTACATATTTCGTCGCTTCTTTCTTAAATTTAAATCCATTTTTCTATTTTTTTATATTAGTCGGTATTTCTTGGAAGATCTTCACCGCTTTATACAGTAACGAGTTTTGTGATTTTTGACTTCTTTCAAAAGGAAAGTCTTTTATCGCCAAAATACTTTTTGGTTGTAAACTGAACAGGTATTTCCAAATAAAATACCTTCTTCTCAAATAGAAAAAAGGTATAAAATGATGTGATATAATTAAACACACTTCTAATATATCAAAAAAATTATTAATTCCATAATATTTTCATTAATGATACCACGTGCATGATATTGCATCGTATTACTGAAGTAGTAGCAATTAGAAGAAACCCTAAATTAAGCGAATTGTGAAAATTTTACGTTCTCAGTATTTACTGGGATATGAATAGCTCAGCATTTAGTGTAATCGGTAAAAACTTTAATCACTCAATTTCCTGCTATGATAGCCTCCCCACCCCACTGCAGTAAGGTTTAGCCACCGAATCTAAAGCCATAGTACAAGGCTAACTAGGATGGAACCGGAATCAGAACGTAATACGTACTACGTACTGAGACTTCGTAGCGGCAGCAATGTACCACTGATACAGTGACTACTTGCTACTTGCTACACTCGGAGCGCGTAGCAGTTAAATTAATTTAAACGGTTATATGGTTTTAGTTCCGGATTGCACGGGGGATAAATGCTGTTTGATTTATTTAATTTCCTAATAAGACAGATAGTTGATAAAACACCAGCGATTTTTTAAAACCGTGATTATTTTCATATCATCTCGATTAATTCAAATACTGAAAGGAACCATCTGGATAACCAGGAGCTGTAGTTCCAAGTTACACTGTCTTATGTTATACTCGTATGTGCCTTATAAGGCAGAGAGTTATCTGGATCATCGGCTCCTAATACGTTGGAATTAAATAAGAAATTACGTTTTGTTGGAGACTACTGCAATAGTGCACATAAGGCAGATATTAACAAAGTACGATTAAATGCTTTTTAAAATATTAGCCTTATATTGCATTTCAATGGTAAGGGAGGTGGAAGAACTGACATGAATTGAGAATTGCTGTTCAAAACAATATTTAAAGTATAACTGTTTTCAAGGTATGTTCATATCTCCCCTTTAAAAATATTTTTCAATAGGCAAATAGAATCCGAATTCAGGTAGCGACTCATGAATATTATCCGTGAGAAGGTGCATAATGATAAAAATATTATCATTTTCATAGGCGAGCTTTTGTTAAATAAAACAAAAACCAGACCTCAATAATTTTTTTTTTCTTATACAATTTCATAATATTATAAGACATGATGGGCTGCACAAAAAATATTAATTTGTATTCAGTTCCAGGTTCATGTAATATTGTGTTTTTTTTCAATTAGCAAACTAATACAAGTAAAAAAAGAGTATTTCAAATAATATCTTGATCAGTTTTCCCTTTGCATTTTCCGTCACTACCATAAGCATACCCCTAATGGAACCGCATAGAAACTCAAACAAACCCGGAGTGGCGGTACACAAGTGCAAGTGTTGATGATTCTGCTCCATGGTGCCTCCTACCGCCCCCCTATCTAATGGGCGTCCCCCTCCAGGTGTAATTGTGGAGCTTTCATTAGTTTAGCTCGGTTTCCTTCCCGAAACGCTTTACCGTAATTTACTCCGGCGAATTTCGAGTGTCTTTAAATAATTTGACTACTTTCAGCTTTCCGTTACATTTGATAATTTAAGTAGTACTGAGACTACACAGAGTTGCATGTACGTCAGTATAAACGAGATAAGTTAGTGTTGAATACATCGCTATTATAATAAGAATTAAGTTCAATATCAAGATTAGCGGATTTTACTCAATCCTTCTTAGTCTTGACAGCAGGATAATGTACGTTATATTTAAATTATGACGATTGAAGAACAGGTAAACAAACTGGCTTTGATAGTCTTGATTTGCGGTGCATTAATGTAACACTCGATAGACTCATAATGGTGATCAGAACACGAATCTAAACTATATGGCAAGAATCAATTTCTTAAGCCGCAAAAACTCTCAAACTGGAAAGCTATACAGGTCAACGTAACTATTTAATATTTACTGCAACATTTACAACATGATCTTTGCAGTTTTGAGATACCAATTTAATTGTAAAAAATTAGACAAAGTGCCATAATGTCGTTTATGTCGGTGAGTAAAAAAATAATTTTGAGACCGTTTCATTTGCGTGATATTTTAGTTTTAGTTTATTTTATTTGAGTTATTGTGGTTGTATTGGTGAAGAAGCTTTTAATGAAACCTGAATGTGCGTGTTTTTAGGATAATATAAAGGGAGCAAGTTGGGGGCTATTTTTAATAATCGTCAAATTTTATAACAGGTGATCAATACCTGTGAAGCTATTTTCTGTACTAGATTATTTATTTTAAAAAAAACTTACCTTTATTTACATATACTTAAAGTAAATAAAACAAATGTCATAATTGTTATAGTTAAGTAATAAAAAAATGATAAACAAATATCTTTACAGATGACAATTTCCAAAATATGACTATGACCGCCACGATTTTATCTAAATAAATTTATACTGGTCACCCAATTTTTTTTATAGTATTCCAAAATACATTCCTTCTGAGTGCAATTTATGCACTGTATTAAATTTTAATCAACGGTAAATTCTGCACTGATATAATATAACAATTGAATATTTTGTCAACCTGCTGCTAGTTGAAGTCTGTAGTTCTCACCAAACATGTTCAATCGGGTGTATTGAAGCCAATTTACTGTATATTTACATAAAGTCACAGAAAAACGTTTGAGCACCATCTTTTTTTTCCGTTACAAAATTCGATGAGAAATTTACTTAATAAAAATGTTGGCCGTTATACGGAACCAAAGTGGTCAGGGGTGTCGGACTACTTCCATGTACTATTGAAATACATTATTAATTAATGAACTGAATAATCATATTTCGAGGCGAATAATCACAAAGTGTAAGAAAATACCATACGTTTTAACAACAACAAAAAATCATAAAACCATGTAACATCGCTGAAGAGAGTAACTTAATATAAACATAATCGAAGCAAACAGAATAATTGCTGCCATCAACAAAGGCTAATTTTAATGGGACAAGCTTTTGTTATGACGTTAGTTGGTTGC
The DNA here is from genome assembly GCA_022606495.2 of Halesus radiatus. Classification (NCBI taxonomy): domain Eukaryota; kingdom Metazoa; phylum Arthropoda; class Insecta; order Trichoptera; family Limnephilidae; genus Halesus; species Halesus radiatus. The sequence goes on along the minus strand of JAHDVE020001632.1, from coordinate 49,058 downwards.
TGGTGCATCCTAGGTACATTTGATAACACACGGCATCCTGAAAACTACACCCGGCAGAGCCATGTATACAGTACGAATATATTTAATAAAATCCCTCCAGAAATAAAGATTAAAATCTGCAAAACATCACATATCGGTCCAATAATAACCAAATTGTTAGTTGGCATGGGTATTAAATAATGTCACTTAAATTTATTCATACATATCATGCATAACACACTTAGTAGATAGATTAACAAAAAAACAGTAATTAACAAATATATACATATTACACAACGCATAACCGGAGAATTTGGTTCCTTAGAACAGGCAATCTACCTAGCAGGGAACATTTTAATATTTATTATTTTCAGTTGTTTGAATATTCTCATTTTGTACTTTCTATTATGTTATACGCTCTATAAATGTATCTACATAATGCAATAAATAAATAAAATAAAAACAGTCTCATCAAAGGACGGACTGGTCTTGGTATCGGGTGGTCGACGTTACACAGTCTTCCCTATGTCCCCTACCGGCCCTACCCATACCGTGTTTCCACTGGTTTTCTGCTTTACCGAAACTAGCGGTCCGATACCGGGTTTCGGCTATTTAGTTATAATTTATTGTTTCTCAAGTATTGATACCTACAAAAAATAAGCCTTTATGTGCATTTCGTTACTATTCTAGGAATAAAGGGGTGCAGAGTCAAGTAGAATTTTACAAACACATTTTACACAGAACAGATTGAAGGAGAGGTTATTACATTAGTCATTTTCCTCCAACTTCTAGGTGAGCAACTGAACAAAATTTTAATCGAATGACTATCATAATAGACAAGTACATTTCTACGGGTATGATAGTCAGTCGGTTGGGAGGGTGCAGGCCTATGTAAAAAAATAATAATTGTAAACCCTTTATCGTGCCCTTAAACATTTCGTATCGGTAGAAACCATGTACGCCTGAACATAAAGACAGCCGTACAGACGTTCTAAACTGTTTAAGGGATGTAAATAATATAATATGTATGTATATGATATTTTTATTAAAAACAAATAGATATTCTTAGGTCAAGTAATAATTATTTTGTTTTACGTGGCAATAAGTTAAACATCCCACGAATCTATCATAAAAAATAAAAATAAATAAATACATGATTAATTTTATTTCGGACTACATGCAGGGCTACAAAATACAAACGATACACTCCATTTTGGCATTATGGAAGATACTAAGACAGTTTTAACTAAAAGTATGCTAGTTCGGAGATTTAAGCGATTTTTTGGGAATTCTCAATCAGGGGACTCTGATATCTTGAAACACATGGCCGCCAAATAGATGAATGTTGCACGGTTTAATGTTGCGCATTTAATAACACAATCAATGATAGTACCTACCATCCTACCTATTCTAGTTTCAGCGGAGTTCCGTATAAACCTCTTCTCGAGAGGAAAACTCAATAAATTAGGAACCTTTTCCAACTCAATGAGATTTTCGATTTAAACCGCGATATTCACAATGGGTTGGTTGCCCATTCAAGTGCCTGATGCCTTATAGCGCGATCTATTGTGTTTCTCCGACTTGTTTCTTTTCACGTGGCTCCTTACCAATACTACCGTTCTATGCATGGAACAACAGACTTACATACCCATTTTCTATGTTATAGGCCTCATTTAATTCGTTTAAAAACTAGGGAAGGGAAAGCAAGATATGTGTTTTGGACACAAATTCATATCGAAGGTACATTCTATTTGATGAAATTGTTTTGATTCTGGCGATTGACTTTCCGCTCCTAATCTGTTGTAGGCCTAACTCCCTTTATACTTTATATGACCAATGTATTTGAAGGTAGATTAAATACACTGTTAGGAATTCGTTAATCGACGATTCCGTTTTCATCTTCTTTGATTTTACTGATTTTAATCTTATTTTATTGGGGTACCATACCTTTTATATATAATTGTTATATAAACGTGATAAGGATAATCCATGAAGTTCGTGTATTGTGAAATATGCATCTCTTCAAAGAGTTGTAAATCTATTTACACTTTATAATAATTATTCCACAGATAGTCAAAATAGCAGTTGTATTGTTGACCTAAATGCAGTTTAATGACCAATCGAATTACATAATGCTTGTTTTTTTAAATGCAGTTTTGTAGTGTTCAAAGGTTGTTTAGACATTCTTTGTTATATTTGCCATGTCTTGAAAACAGTTGAAAGAATGTTATTACTTATTTTTTTAAAGAATCTCTTATTTTAAAGATAAAATTTAACGCCCACAAAAAGCCCTAATTATTGTAACAGCATTCATTAATTTCTAATAATTTTCTAACTATTGTTTTATTTATAAAAATGTTCTCACGACCTGCCTAAAATCCCACATATTAATTTACTCAGAATAATAAGCAGTGTATAAATATGATTGGGGTAAACTTTCCTATATACATCACGATTGTTCACGTGATAAATGTGTTTATTGTAAAACAGCATAGTTGCCCGTTGCACGAATGGTGTGGAGATTGGAACAGTTCGAATTCCCAGAGGTGTTAACATGCAATCCTGGACGGAATACGCGATGCATGGGATTGAATTTATTTCCGATGCATTTTCTATTAAACGTATGTAAAGCAAATACACTGATGCCCGATAAAAGAAAATCGAGCAAAATTCTGTCACTCTTTCGGGCAGGTAAAAGTATGTCCTCAAAATGCATTTCAAATTCCATTGTCTACATCTGGTAGAAATCTTCTCTGAATATGTGCAGAAGGAGGCTCGATGCCGGGAACGTTCGTGAGTTAAATGTCCGTTAAACAGAAGACATTATCGGCGTGGAATTATGGAGGCAGAATCGGTAAAGCTAATATATCAAGTTGGAAAATAAACACATGTGTATAACATATATATATGTATCATGTAATCTATCTGAATTGTGTGGTGCGATAATGAATGGCCAAAGAGGTAAATGTAAAACAACACACCGGTGTTGATAGTTTTGAATGTATAGTTTTTTAAAATCAACTACAAAACAAGCATAATACTATCATCGACATCATTGGGAGAGAACAATATTTTTGTGAATCAGTTAAAATAATTGAAGTGCACACACGAGTATATATCAGCTCTAGAATAACAGATTTAATAAAACGAACCTCTTTCACCTCGACTAAATCTTATTATTTAATTCCCTAATTATTTTCATCAATTATTTCGAAAGCTTTTATTACGTTTTACACGGAAAAGGGTCAGGTTCAGATCGAAACCAGTAAATCTGTGTTATGACCAAATGTATTCAAATAATTCAAAATTCAATCACCTTTAGGATGAGTTACCTTCTCAGATTCCACAATCAAGGCAGACATTAAAGAAGCCCTTTTTGCTCATACTCACCCACATTCATTAATTCCCTTCACTAATTATGACAATTAACAATTTATTTTAATTAAATTAATCATTAAAATATTCATCGGGTGAAAAAATGCTGAAAATTTTTATCCCCATCGTAAATCTTGGTTACTACCCTACAAGTGCTATCTATACCAACACTAACATATTTGTGTGATTGTACATAATACAACATTTTGTAAAATCGATTCGATACTGTAGTTATTGCGTGGTAGGAAGGTATATACGTATTTATTTTCCATACTAATCAAAGCCTTGTCAAGAAAATAATAAATAGTTAAATATCCCTAGTAGCTCATAAGGAAGATTCATTATTACGCTTCATTCGTCCTTCCCTTATTACTATGTATACACATGACAAGGATTCTATCCATGTTTTATGAGAAGGTAAGCTCCAGCTGAGTGCATTGCATCGGCTTGCCGGTTGCAAGTTTTCCAAAGGGAAAGCAATGGTGAAATAAATACCATAGTTCTGGTAAAGGACTATCCATCAAGTCATCTTACAACATACTTGCATATATTATCAGTCGGAGGGATCGGGGTTGGGGTGCCAATAGGTGATAGGTTGAAAGGGAATCATTCGGATCACGCAACTGCAAATGTCAACTTGTCATTTCGCTATTGAATGATGAAATGAATTGAGGCCTATAGATATAACTCCAACTATGTAACTATACCTTTATTGTGATTTACGAAATTTAAAGATAATTAATTAATTAATTTCTCAAACTAAGAGCATAAATTTACGCTTTTTGTAGAGATTTGTAGAACTATTTTTATAAGGTGATATCATCTGTTGACGCTTGATTTAAATTAATTTTTTTTTACTCATTCCATATAACTATTTTAAAAAAATACCGTCGTGTAAGCTAACATCATAGGGACTAGCTTGGTGGGGTCCGGGCCAAGATATTGACTTTTTATATTTATCGGTTATTTCAAGCCGAAAGGGTTCTTTATCGGAACGTATACGGGATTATATGTAATGTACGAATTTAGGAGACACGTTGGTCAATTATTAACGACAAAGAATTTTTTTATCCTTGAAAAAAATAATAGCAAAGCCTTTGCTTGCGTTTCAGTTATAATTATGCAATGATCACATTGAGTGGATTTCGAACGGTCTTTTGTACTATGAAATCACATTGCAATTGTAAAAGTAAGGTAGAAGTATCGCCCGGGGCCCGAGAGTTGGTCGCCAGTCCCACAATTCTCAAAGAAATATCGTTTGGCTTATATTCGCAGTCAGAGAGATCGGTAAGCAAACAGTCCAAAACCCCACAAGGGTATGTCTAGGAGAAAACTATAAACAATTTTCAAGCAGTACAATGCGGAGAAAAAAATGTCAATAAATTCTCTGTGCGTATTTACGCCAGAAGTTGCTCGGAGTCGAGTTGTGCAAGTGACAGTAGAATGGGTCTCATGTACGCATCTGTCACGAACACGATGTTCCCGAGCTTCTCATCCCGAAGCTTTTAACGAAAAACACTACTTATATAATACTGACGTTTTCTTAAGCATTTTCTCTTCCCTCGCGAGAACTCAAAAAGTCTATTCAGAAATTCTTCCCCAAGGACCCTGATGTACAATGTCTACACTTTTCAATCTGGGTGAAGGTTTCAACACTTTTAAACATTAATATTATTTGAATGTACGCTTGGTTAGGAATAGATTCGCACACATTACATTATTCAAATATGCAGGATTGGGTGTACCGACTATTGGTCCCTCGACAATTGACCCCTGACAATTCATCCCCGTCAATTGATCCTCCAGTCAGTTGATCCCTTACAGATTGATTCCCCGGACAAATGATCCAATAGAGTGGGAACTAATTCATAAAAATATATTGCTCTTGTACTAAATTACATATAATTCCAGATACTCGTACTTAAGAATGTTTTCATATTTACAAAATTATTGCTTACGTTAAATATTATAACTTTTACGAATTGTGATAAACCATTTAAAATTTATTCTTTAAACATTTTTCTTTAGTTTTATTTTTAAAATTTATTTACATGTTATATAATTAACCCAACAATATGCCTAGTTTACAGCAAATGTAAAACCGTAATGAAAAAAAATTAAAAAATTAAACATTAAAAAAAATTGTAAACACTGTATTTTCACTGTACGATATTTTGACCCCAAAAACACGGGCATGTGCCTAGTCTGGTAGCCGAAAAAAAACGTGGAATTTGTAAGATTATAAAAAATAAGGAAAAATTACGTGTTGTTAAATCTCACACTTTTACATAGAAAGCAAACGCTGTATTGTCGGACATAATAAACAAATAAATTTACGAGTATATTGGGTGTAAACTGAATATTAAAGTCACTGTATTATTAAAGTTTAATAAATAGTGGTGTTATTTTTACATTTAACAAAAACGTAAAATACCCAAAACGCTCCAAACATAAATAACTTACTATCCTTTTCATTATTTCATATTAAATACACGTTGTTTTAATGTTCTTTAAAATATCAGTCGAATGCTTTCATTCTTGCATTCCAACTATAAATGTTATTTAATTAATTGTATTTAACGTTAAGATGGTTTCATGTTACGTTTTGCTACGGAAAAATCTGTCCGCTTATTGTTATAATATTTAAATAATTCTTTTTCAAATTGAAAATTTTAATAAATTTCTAAGTACCTCAGAGCCATAAAAGTAAAATAAATTAAATTTTTTCTGATAATATTTATACGTTTCAACTTTATAGTCGAAATAGTAAAGTAATTCTACTTCTTTACATTAGTGGTACTTGGCAAAAACAAACACTTTACAATTGTATAAAAATTATCAACCATCCACTTTGAAAGATTTTAGGTGCCAAAGGGAAAAGCGTTTGCCAGCAAACAACTCGCAATTTTATATTATCCTTCAACGGGTGTATAAAAGTTACAAATGCTTACTTGCTTAAATACTTCTTAAACTGCAACTTGACAATAAACTTAGCAGTTTAAAAGTTTTCCCGCAGAAATTCATACTTGACTAGATTTTGATAAATAGGTTCATTTTCTTTCAAAGTAATTTTGAACAAATAATACGGAGAACTTTTCAGAAGAATCACAATAAGCTTCTTTATTTATTTGCCAGCGCGTTTGTGGTATCGTTAGTAAAGTTTTCAAATTTACCAAGAAGGCGGTTCATAATATTAAATGCTCCCAGTTGTCTTAAATATTTAAATGAATACCTCCGTCTTTAATTTAATTACTTTGCACTAGCTCAGTTCTATCTGAGTTGCATTATAACAATTCGTACAAGTTTTTCAAAGAAATGTTTCTTCAAATACTTTTTAAAGGGAGAGCTGCACGTTGTTCCGTCTTTAAGTTAATGGTTACAAGTTACAAGTTGCGGGGACGTTAAATTCATCGTATTGGGGCAGTGGGGCGCATTGCTATACGGTCAAAGGTAAGTTGTATGTAGTTTTTAAAGTTCTTATGTGAACTGTGCACTGAATATTTGAAAATCTGATTGCTGTGGCCAACAGAATAGATAAACGTACAAGTTCCTCACTAAATTCATGGAAAAAATACATTTCTCTCAGAAATTTGAGGTATTCTTGATTTTATTTTTATGGTTTATTTTTCTTAAGGTAGCCACAGCTTTTCAGCCTTTATGAACTGCACGTCACTGGTGTTAGATGATAATAATAATAATAATATTTGGATGATTGGTATAGAGCCGTTTTTGTGAAAAATTACCTCAAGGGCGCTGTAAAATGATTTCTTTCCAATGCTCTATCTTGTCATCAACCATAGACAATCTTTTATTATTACTTATGGCTAACAAATTACATTCACCGGTTATTGGTCGCGATTTATCAATCTGTAACCAAACTATATGTACAATGCATTTGACCCGTGAACGAGATGCCACCTCAAAATATACTAGTTATTAATTTTATGAACAGGTAGATAGTATTATACAGGACCATATTCACCTGGCAGGTCACTTAAGGTGATCACTGTTTATTAGCAAAATTTATATACGGTTCTGCACGCAGAGGACTTAATATTGGAAAACATGTTATTGGAGATATGATTTAATCCTAGCATTTATTATTTAAATTATTTTTGTTTTCGCTCGATTTTATAAAAGGAAATCCATGTTTTATGATGGGTGATACCAGTGGCGTGCAATGCTCTATAACCAAAGGTAAGCTGTGTGTAGTTTTTCAAGTTAGGATATGAATCGAGTCGTGGAGAGACAAAACCCGCTCTGGAACCTTTTTCAGCTGGTTTTGATACATTCAAAAAAGTATTTGAAAAAATTAATAGTAAACACATATAATATTTGTATTTGTCACTAAACATACACCAATAACGTACGTTTATTGAGATATTTTAGCATAAAATGTATTTTTATTCAAGGAGTTTCAAAGAGATCGGTTGTGTTTGCTGACAATTGTGTTATTAGGTTATTTTCGGTAAATTGTAAAAATGCGGTTACTGCAAAATCCTGATATCTGCAGGTATGTTTTTGAAAATGATTTTATTAACTTCCGCTAATTTTTATGGCAAAACTGAAAAAATGACGGTACAAGTTACCGATTGACTGTAACAAACAATTTGTGTATTATATATATATATTTTTTTTAGGTTTATTTTTCTTAGGGTAGGCCCAGCTTTTCAGTATTTATGCACTGCACGGTACTGGGTGGTACAGTAGAGAGATTCTATTAAAATTTATCTTCCAAAATATAATTTGTCGCTCAATAAGTGTGAGGCTTCGATTGGTGTTAATAAAATAAGATGCGAAAGCGCGATCTCCAAGCTTAGTATTCGACTTGTGTTATCTGCCTCCCGATAGGCGATGATGATGTGTTGACTAGCTTAGACCGATGTTTTCCGGAACGCATAGTGCAGAGATTTGGTGGGTCCATTTCATTGATGCACTGTAACACCATCCAGCACAGTTCGTACTCGATTCTTGAGCCTGTGAAGGTTACGAACGTGTTCCGATATCTTATAAATATATCGTTTTCAGTTTTGCAGCTTCGGTACAAATAAATCGGCGTTCATTGAAATATTATTTTTACAGTTTCATACAATTTAACAAATATCAATTATTTGCCTTATAATGTAAATGTATGCTTTATATTACACATCTTATATTGTAATATTTTACGATTTTCATTACTTTGTTCAGCGCGCAGGAATCATCTTAAGGAAAAAAAATCATTTAATTAATTTACGAAATGTGACACTTGTACAGAACCAAATTTTTAAACTTTGTATCTCTTATAACAAGTAGGTTCTGACGATTCATTTCACCGTGAATCCCTTCATTAATACCGATCCCCTTACTGCACGAGAATTTTACATAAAGTGCAATATTCTTGTAATTCACCTACCTATTTAACTAAAATAAAAAAAAAATTGAGGAGAAAAATGAGTTCAGTAAAAATACAGTTTACATGAAAATCATGTGTGTAAGGTGTGGATATATTGCCTCTAACTGTCCATTTAGAAAACCAACTTCTACGAACACAACAATAAATAAAAAAACTCAACTCATCCTTGTTCCCACAAATTGTCAACTTAACATTCAATGGTACATAGATTTATTAACATCCCCCTAGACAATAAGTGTATGAAAAAAAAATAAAGAAAGTTGCATGTCCGGAAATTCTCGGTTCAGTATCTATAAAAATAAAATAAAAATATATTTTTAAGTATAGTTTTTAAAACCAATAATAAAATAGGAACAAGCAAACATAATAATAGTGGCATATATGAATTAAAATGTGACCACGCCGACTTAGCGTTATTTACATCGGACAGACGGGATGGGCTTTCTCAGCTAGATTCGAAGGATAGGTACGATATTATAATAATATAAGCCATATATCAGTTTTTGAAGAATATCTCTCGGCAAATAATCAAGTCCCGGTTGCCAACAACGAGCCCTACCAACGAATGATCCCAATACAACGCTAATTAATGAAGTAAGGAAAATTATCGATTCCCACTTTTAACTATATTCACGAAACCTAAATAATATAATTCCTTAAAATAATTCAGAGAGATACCAAACATATTTAAAATCATTGACTTCAATAGCATTCACGTCATTATAAAACAATTATGAAAACACTGAGGAGAAAACAGCTTTCAACTGTAAAATCTCATGAAAGAGAGAATTTTTAATTATTACAATTATTTTCAAACTTTATCGGTTTTACCATCAATAAATTATGAAAATTGGGTGGGAGTAAATAAAATCATGTAAGTAAGTCTTCTCAATGTGGCTTGACCACAGTTCGAAAATGGGTTTGAACGCTGAAACAGCTGTAAGAATAATTTAAAAAAATCTAAAATGCTACCAGAAGTTAATAATAACATTATTAAATTTGATTCACATAGATTAAGGTTATATAGGTTTTTACCGATGGCTGTTTCCAACAGCTTTTATCTCGGGAATGCTGGGTATTTGTAGCCTAAGTTCTAGGAGAGATTTACTACTTATGGCTCATAAACTATTGAACGGTGTATTAGCAATACCTGACATCCTGGCTGAAATAGGATTTTTTGTTCCTGACAATTTCACGCGAGGCCGCCAACACAGGCTTCTGTTTCTTCCCAGGTGCAGAACTAACTTACCAATGGTGATGACTCTGAGAAGACTTACTAGGTTAATTAACTGCCTCGCAGGAAATGTGGATATTTTTCACATGACCTACAATAATTTTAAGCACGAACTTATTAGATTATAACATTATGTTCCTACTTATAACTCTTTGTAGCTATTTTTGTTTAACCTCTGTGTTATATAATTGTGCTAACTATATTTCTGTAATTTTTTATCGCTTTTGCATTGTATTGGTCTTTATAACTGTTTTTGCAAAAAAAAAAAAAAATATATATATTTATTAAAAAGATATCACTATAAACATGGTAATAGAGTATGATGAAGATACAAGTGGGAAGGCTCAGAAAATTCCGGCCAACGAATATATATATATTTATTAAAAAGATATCACTATAAACATGATAATAGAGTATGATGAAGATACAAGTGGGAAGGCTCAGAAAATTCCGGCCACCGAATGGTCAATTTTATAACATATATATAGGGACCTGAATATTTCGCGTTATTGTTCGATAAATATCACGTTATTTTCGGCGAATATCGCATTATATTTGTGGAAAGTGGTGTTCTTTTTCAGCGAAAGCGGTGCTATTTAAAGACGAAATTCAGGTTAAAAATCGTGTTATCGCAAAACAAAAAAATTTAAGTTCTTTACCCATCTATACTAAACGATGGTGTATACACTGTATACTCCTTTTGCGCAGGTATGTTTCCCTATTTCTTAATAGTTTGAAAATAAAAGGTCGTATCGACAGCAGTTCAAAAACACTACTGAAATTTAGTTAATGGTGAGAAGAACGCTCTGCTAATAATTTGAACGGGTCGACGTCAATACAGCAGGTACCGACTTTCTCCCTTGGGAACAAGTGCAAAGTGATTAAATTAGTATGTAAACGTACAGATAAAGCTTATCATTTAAAAACATGTATTTATGTAGGTAGGTACCTCGTCTCTGATTGAAAAATACACTCAGCATCGTCCTGGAAAAGTTGATTTGGAAAATAATTTAGTTATTTTCTGAAGGGGAAGTTGGTCCAGGTTTTGCATAATAGCACTCTCACCATTCTTCTTTCCCCCCTGCTTATATTGACAATATAAAGTTTACAAGGATACCACAGTTCCACATTCTCCAGATAGTTGGAATCTTGTACAATATCACACGGAAAAAAATTTCAAACTATTTGTATTTTCATTATAGACCCAAAACACTTTCTTTACAAAACCACACGAAGTAGAAAGCAAATGGAAGTTTATACCCGACTTCAACAACACGGTATTTGTCTGTTTATGACCAAACAAATTAACTTAAAGGAGCACACCGCCGACCCCCAGAGTTGAAAGTGTTAACTATAAAGCGCGCCTATCAGGAATATTTAAAATTCCTCCCAGTCCGTGTTCCGAGGCAGTAAATTCCGCTTTACTTGATATGGGTCGACCCTACCTGCTAACTGACCTCCGGAAAAATTTGGACCTCAGGTCGAGGGTGTTCGCGCCACTCGGTGGATTTAGGCGTTTGAGAAATGTCGATCTTGGACCCTTGATACTTAATACTAAACCGTCAATGAACCATATAATAATAATTATATTCTAAAACTTTGATAATATCTATGGGTTTCTTTTGTTAAATTTCACCTCGAAGGCCCTTTAAAAAGGCCATTTATGAAGGGATTAACAACAACAAAAAAATTAGTAACTCCGGTGAAATTGTTTTTCATATATATCTGATTCAATATACACTTTAAAAACTATGTCCTTCTGTATGTAGGTACTTAAATATTGTATATTCATTTGTCTCAAAGTAATATCCACGCAACGCTTAGGTAATACTTTGTATTATTTTTAATAGGAATTTAATGAGGAAACAACACATTATCACCACAGCATAAAAAAATGCAATTTTCTTATCTTGAATCTACTGAATGCACTGTCAATCTTTAATCAAATACGGTATTATATCCTGGGTGGAGCTACTGCTGCCGCCATTGTTCCCATCCTTAAAGATCAGTATTTAACTATCAAGATTGTTCTAAAACTACCGATCACCAGCAGTTCGGACGAAATCTTTTGGAGAATCTGTATTTTGAATATTGGGCAACTTTATGCCAAGAACATACTTACATATCTTTAAACACAGAACTCTATTTCACAATGTCCAAACTGCTAGCGATAATAGATCTAAAGGGCGTAATCTCTTACTTACCCCTTTCGCTAAAACAACATTTGGCCAAAGAAATTTTAGATACTTTGCAACAAAGCTAAATAATGTACTTCCACTGGCCATTAGACTGAACACAAATTACGATAAAAATAAATTTGACTCCAAGATTTGGATCACTAGACAAGACAGATCAAAATTCAATAATTTTTCTAAAACATCCCTTTAAGTATTATACAATGTTCAATTGATGTTTCAAACTTTTTACCATAACATTATACTGTGAAGTGTAAACTTTGCATTCGTAAACTTGGTATTTGTAAACTTTGTATACTTTGTAAGCTTTGTAAACTTTGTAAACTTTGTAAACTTTATAAATTTTGTAAACTTTATAAACTTTGTCAACTTTATAAACTTTACAAACATTGTAAACTTTGTAAACTTTATAAACTTTGTCAACTTTATAAACATTGTAAACTTTATAAACTTTGTCAACTTTATAAGCTTTGCAAACTTTGTAAACTTTGTAAACTTTATAAACTTTGTCAACTTTATAAGCTTTGCAAACTTTGTAAACTTTGTAAACTTTGTAAACATTATAAACTTTGTCAACTTTATAAACTTTCTAAATTTTGTAAACTTTACAAACTTTGTCAACTTTATAAACTTTGCAAACATTGTAAACTTTGTTAAGTTTATAAACTGTGTCAACTTTATAAACTTTGTAAATTTTATAAACTTTATAAACTTTGTCAACTTTGTAAAGTTTATAAACTTTGTCAACTTTATAAACTTTGCAAACATTGTAAACTTTGTAAACTTTATAAACTTTGTCAACTTTATAAAATTTGCAAACTTTGTAAACTTTTTAAACTTTGGAAACATTGGAAACATTGTAAACTTTGTAAACTTTACAAACTCTGTAAATTTTGTAAATTGTAAATTGTAAACTGTAAGTTTTGGCTGCTCTCAGCACAGGTTCTCCTAGTGAGACAAGCACACTACCATAACCCTTTTATTACATTAAAATATATAGATGATTAAAATAAAATTAAATGCAATGAATGTCTGGCCAACATAACCAAATACAGATCATAATTTTGTTCCAATAATAATAATAATTTGATGAATTGCATTGCGCCGTTTTTGAGAAAAATCACCTCAAGGGCGTTGTAAATAAAATTTACCATTAGAACCGACAATTATGTTCATACCAATTTCTTCATTAAGAAAAAGTATTTTTTCCAGTATTAGAGATATATAAAAAAATACAAGTAGCAGATAATAATAATATGGTAATAGGTATGTAGATCCGTTATAATATAGATAAGAAATTATAGTGTAAGATAGGAAAAGGAAATGCGATTCAATAAATAACTCTCGGATGAGTGGAGGCGTCGTGTAAGGAGAAACTGGAATCTGACGGATGGGCGGAGATGTAACTTTTTATTGATCACGTTGATTGATTTGTATTAAAAAAAATTCTTTTAGGATTTAAATTATTGTTGAGATTAAAAAAGTATTTATCTAGTAACGTCATAATAATGGCCATAATATTATGGCAAAGTGCCAATAACATCGTAAATAATAAAAATGTAAATAACTCAATTATAACAAACAATAAGCATATACCTACATAAAAGAAATATTTCCCGCTTAGTGTTATGGTAGTAGGAGGTTTTCAAATATTGTCATTTTATTCAGAATGTTTGTTTTTTTATTTGAAGAAAAACAAATAAAAAAAACTACCTATTATTAAATAGAAATTGGTTCCTAGAAATCTCTTCGTAGACAGAACTAAGAATGTTAAAAAGAAGAAGAGGAACAATTTATAATTTCTGTACTACATTTTCTGTCTCCGACAGAATATCGTTTATTTTCAGGATCCTGGAAAAGTTCACCTCTTTTCGACATCAGTGCGACAAAGGTCAGTGTAAAATATGTTTCGCTGTCACGTTCATCAGGATAAACAATATTTACTTCTGATGCATGTATGTATTTATAATTTATAAATAGTGGCTTCCACAAAGTAATTTGTATTAATTTATTAATTATGACGCCACGAAGTGATTACGCATCTTTTGAAGAAATTATATATGTATATATATATATATATATATATTTTTTTAATTATATAATATTAATTGCATACAATGGGAACTTGTACCCGCTAAGCCACTGCCTGTCAGCAGGAGTTTATTTCGACAATATTATATAATGCAACAATAAATAACAACCATACAAATCATACAAATGTAGCGCAAAATTAGAACAATATAGGTGCATGCATCTTGTGATCAATGTAAATAAGTTGGAATATATACATTTCTTTTTAAATTTAAAAACAGCATGACAGTTTTGTTATAGAGATACTAGAGTCCAATTTCACAATATCGATTTAAATATTATTGAGAAATAATAATTAAAAAAAAACTGCAGTACAGTTTTTTTACAGTTAGGATAGACTATAATAGTATAATAGTAACACTTAAATAATTTTAAAGATACCCACATACTCGTACATCAACTTTAAGATATGGAACACAAATATGCATGGAAAATTCATAAAATAAAGTACATAATTATTAATTAGTAATTACTTCCTCAAAAAGCCGAGGACCTTTAAAAAATACTAGCATGGGACATTAAAAAAGCGGTGCCAGGAGGTTCTTCGGGCTCGGTTAATATATTTATAGGTTTTACAAGATCTCCTTTATCAATATTCTGCAACCAGATAAACTATTTTGTCACTAGGTAGGACGACGTATTGAGGCAGTTAAGACAATGACTGTAAAAGGGGATTTGATAAAAAGACGCCCGGATTGAATTAGGTAGGAAAGGAGGATGCCGGTAGCTCCTTTCGCATGCGTGCCGCCTTACATAAGAACGTCGGAGAAACGACCAGTTCTCATGCTGCTAACGTCAACTGTAAACGCGTGTTTCGCCCTTGTCCGTAGAGTTTCTCTCTAGTATCCTGGTATATGGAAAACAATTCGGTTCATTTCTCCTCCAATTAAAGTTATTGATTAGACCGGTCAGTGGCTGAGTTGGCATCGCATTTGAGTCTCACGCAGGCGTCGTGAGTTCAATTCCTCGGCTGGTTAAGTCCTCCATTACGAGACAAGCAACACTTACTGTGATGGTAGTAAGAGATTTTAAAATGCTGTCAGGTTATTCGTAACCAGGGAATATTTGTCATTTAAAAAAAAAATAGAAATGGGAATAGATGTAGGTAATCCACCCGTGTTACTTCCGAGACATACAAAAAAAGAAGACCGTCACTAAGTGACTTAATGTAATATTTTGTGTCTTTAATCGTTGCGCTGTAAAGTTTTCGTAATAGTTATAATACGGGCGAGCATTTAGGGCTCAGCTCTGGGGTCTGAGTGCGTTTTTTTAAGAGTTTTTTGTTGGTGGTAAAGGCGCCATGGTAATAAAAAAGACGTAAAAAATACTTCCTGGCGCTACGCAGCGGCTGTGTTTGTTTATTTATGACAGACTCTTTACGACACTTTCTGTGCAGGAAACTCAGTGTATCCGTACGATTTGCGAGCCGTAGATACGTAGAAAAGATAAATGCCGCTTGAGAGGGAGAATTTGTATACATTTGTTCGCCGGGTCTTTTTACTTTTACCTACCCTTCAGTGTTAAATTGTGTTAGTTTTATGACAATATTTTTTAAGTGACTTGTAAAAATATCGTTTCACTCTACGAACACTAGGCTAAATATAGGTACACTAATGACTGGAGAGTCTATGTGGCAAGGCGAAGCTATCAGTGAAATTACTATTTAAATTATTCTTTACCACGAATCAGTTTACACAACGAAAACCAAAAAAAACATGTTTTACGTAAATTAATGGTTTTCATTTAGTTTTTGTTGATTAGAATAAAAAATAAATGAAAAAAAAACATTAAGTACGTTATGAAAAAAAGTGTAAACGACTAAATAATTTATTTTTTCATTAGAAAATTATAAACGCGTATAAGAAACTAGTTTAAAAAATACTGCTTTATAGCTAAGATTATTTGTGACAGCTTTATGTTGAAGTACTTTTTTTAATTCTTAGGCAATTATTCACATAATAAATAAAAACTGATCTTGTGCTTACATCAAACATTTCCAGATTCCGTTTGCCAAGCGATTTTTATGCCGATTGCATATATTCGTGGTGACATAAGCTTGTGGTCATATTTTTGGCTTGTATATCCCTCTTAATGCCTTGAATATGGAAATCGATTCCCACTGCAAACCTATACACGTATTACATTGATTACGTCAATATTTTCAGTAGCGCTGTCAGTCTGGGTCTGATCTTGAGGTGGATTTATAAGAAATAAATTGCTCAGCAATGCCGCAAGGAACGTATAAAATTAAATTAAATAGATGTTTAGACGTTATCAAAACGTTAAAAGAACGCGTTGACGACGTCAACAAATTAACGACTTTCGTGTCAGAACATTAAGATCACTGGACTCAGAAGTCACCTCCTTCCTCCAGTGGTACATTATCTCAATATCGTTATGGTAAAAGACCAGCATTCTGAATCGAAACTTTACTCTACTTGAAATAGTTTTAGCTAGATTCTGTGCCTATATCCCAATAGTCGGGTACTTTCCAACCTTCCGGGTGAAGTGTAGACTTGGAATATAATAGTTTAACTGGTAGTGATGATATATGGAAAGTAAAATAGGAATTTAAAAAAAATGTTTTCTGACATCCAAATAAAATACACAAAGTAGTTACCGGGTTTCTTGTAAAAATTAAAAGTCTTAAAAACCCTCGGTCTTTGGATATTACATTAACTGGATTTAGTAAACACCCTTGGCACACATTACATCTTTAATAATGCCTTGTAAAAGCACAGACTTGCAACACTCACGTAACGTGTAATATGGGGGATAAGTCCGCACTTGAAAATTTCCATTACAAAGTAGGTATTATGGTTATAATAAATATAATGATTACATTTTCCGACGTATTAAACGCTAGGTATCAAATAATCCAAATTTATCAGTTCGGTAGGCCTCTCCGCGCGGCAGATGGCCGAGTGGAGGGCGACACCGGTAGGTACCACTAATACAATACCGGGTGGGTACCTACCTACTACAAGTGCCTACCTACTACTACAAGTTTAAGGTACCTCCTCACTCGCCGGCACGTGCCATAATAGGGGAGCTTTTTGTTTACCGTGCCAATTGGCAAAACATTTCAATTTAAATGGCATTCATTGAAACTATTCTCATTCCATGTTTAAAATTTTACCATTGTCTCACTTATTTATTTTTTGTTTGTAGTATTAAACTCCAAACTAAAGCTTCCAGTAAATTTAAAGTGTGTATTGTTTTTTTAAAAAAGCCTGAGTTAACAATGCGGAAACGGTTATTAGTATCGTGAGTATTTAATGTAATATCAACTGTATGAAAATAAAGCGTTTATTAAGACAACACTTTTTGCTCTTCAATATTTGAAGGCAATATCACATAGAATTCTGTTAAACTTAGTAAAATAAATTCACGGTCTTTGGTCAATACGAGAAGTCAATAAATAATAATTTTACCAGATTTTAATAGGTACCATTTGATATAAGTTATAATCAAAAATATCTAATCCGAAAGAACAAAGTCCTCGGAACAGTGTTTGACGAAAAACTATTAGAGCTGTATTTTGGAAAACCGTTTGTATTTAGCAAACTAGAATATAACTCAGCAATACAACCCCTTAAATAAATAAATAAATCACATAAAAAATGAACTATTCCAAGGTAAAGCAAATCAAAAACCATAAATATCACATTCCAGTTGAATAAATCAACCATACCCAACTTAAACGAATGAAATTGCAATTTCTGCCAGACAGACCTAATATGAATTCCCACAATTTTCTGCACTCAGGATTCATTCTGAAGTAAACTTCTGTGAAATAACTGATATATTTTCAAATCGTTTCCCAGCAAAATTCATCTAAAACAAATATTTATTCAATTCAATTCAATGAAATTGTATTTTGAATAGTAGCAGGGTAATGAATAAGATTAGGAAATAATATATTTCGGAAGAAAGCAATACGAGTATAATCTTCAAGTTTAGTCAGTATTTACTCAGGTAGTGGACGGACTACTTTATAACTTAGTCTCTACCAGAGCTTTACTTATGACAATAACATTTTGTTTAGGATTACAATGCAAGTATTTTCATAATTATTATGTAAAATAATATATAGCTGTTTCGTATGCCAACGGTATTTAAAAACTTTGGTGAAGATTCTGAAAAACTACCCACATATTTATAAATGAAGGAATTAAGAAAAAATAATAATAACAAATGGTGGAAAATTATTTAAACACCGTTTTCGTGAAAAAATCACCCCAATGGCACCTCATCTTTGTTTAGATATCGTTTTTTAAGTAACATCAGCGGCCACAGTTACTGCCACAGCGCGGGAGTGGCATTTCTTAAGGAAGGAGCAATAGACATAAAGCATTCAAGTTAATAGAATAAACCTGGCAGATTCATTTAAATTTACAATTTTTTGTTTGTAAAAAGCATCCGTGATGTGTATCGTGTATAACGTAATTGATAAAGATACTAGGTAGATTAATATTCGTAACTTTTGTTTCCTAATAACTTGTTTCGCTTCACTACGTAGGTATGTACACAGATATTTCTTTGTTACACCGAAATATACTGTTTCTCTAAAAGTCTATCTGTTAATTCAATCCGTGAAGGTGTGAAGGTGTGATGATACGGGCCGTCGCAAATTTCTTTGTTTATTTTGTGATAACGAATGCGAGCAAACAAGTGTTTGAAGAAGTTAGGCGCCTTAATTTGCAAATGCAACAGATGTGGCGTGCGGCTTTATATCCTATTATCACAAACCAAATATTCACACAGGTGCGGTATTCTTTGTGTGCGGCACAAAAGCAACCACAGAATCGGCTGCCTGTTACGCTATACCAGCGAACAAATTAAGTTACCTGCTTTCAGATCAGAACGGAGATAATACACTGCTTTTTGAGTTCATGCTGTGAAACTTCAGAAGGTGATTAATGACAGACTTAAAATACAAAAAAACACTTGTAAATTCAGGTTTAAATTAAAAAGATATCACCTTTTTAAATAGGTACGTCGGGTTGACAAAGAGTTTAAATAAGCATGCACGTCTACGAGTATGTATATAATGTGATTATTATTCTGCTCTCCGGTCTGCTCTAGGTCCGCATCTCCCAGATGTTCTGCGAACATGTGCTTAGGCACTGTGCAAGATTGATGTACGTAACCTTGGTATATAAAATATGACTAATTTTACAGGGTATCTTAAAAAGGTTTTTTTTTCGTTTGAAAAACTTCGTTACGATGTTTTCTTTAGAACATCCTTGATGAGTCGCTGCATGACTGCGAAACACGGTGTAGGAATAATAATATTAACGTGCCTACCTTGTTATGAATGTATAAAAAAAAAATCAAACAATCTAACGGTGAATCTTTATTCAAGTATGAGGGGAAACCTACAAATTAGATCTCGAAGAATCTTCCAACCGCGCCTTCTTGAACGAGGTAAGATTGTTTACCCCGTTCACACGCGTCGCATTAATTTTTCGGGATTCGTCACCCCCACGGATCAAGAGACCCCCCTATCCTGCCGCCCGCCCGTACAAAATGTAACATCTCCTGCGATGCCTCGCTTTGTGGAAAGTACAATGGATTGTTAATAACTTTTCAAGTACGCCCTTCAAGCAAAGTGCGCCCTTGGAAAGTTGCGCGCTAAGGCTCGGCGCGGCTCGGTAACTCGAGCCTCGCGTGCTCCGTAGCTCCGTACGCCTCCGAGCTTCGAGCTTCGAGTCTTCAGCCTTTAGCCTTCAGCCTTCAAGCCGGGCTTATGTTTGCTGTTTGCTTGGAAGGGAAGGAGAGAGCGCGCGCTTGACGTTTCTGATGGATTGATGGATTGATTTATTCAATTCAAAATACATCCCCTTCCATGTCAAATGGTAGTCGATAAACTCTACCGAGATATGTTAAGTAATGCACCGATATAATATTTTTAAATAGGTTCAGATGATTGAATATTTTGTATCGTAAGAATAAAAATTGTATATATATATGTATATCATATTTTAAATAATATAACAATAGGTAAGCACACAATTGTGCAGATTGTAATTTAGGTTATTTCTAAACTTTTAAACTGACAATAATTGTAGGTACATAGGAGAGATATCAAAACAATTGTTTTTTAAAATTGTTCTTTTTAAATTAAATTACTTGAGCTATACAGCAGTATCACATTATTTCTGATAATGTCTAGTCCTTAGGATTATCCTTACTGAGGAATTCATGAAACGCATTCAATACTGATTCTCAACGTCAACATAAACAGTGCTTTATTTATGGGCTTGGAATTAATCTTTTGTCAGTGAAATCAGTATTTACGGGCGAGTTTGTAGTAAAAACTGAGTGTATTTGATTAAAAAGTTCCTAATTCCAATGCATAGTATCTGTGTCAAACTACATATTTTTTAATGTCTCGCTTGTCAAGTGTAAAACATAATAATTTTTTCAACTTCTTATTCGTTGACATTTGACAAGCATGGAGAGGGGAAGGGGGGGGGAGTGGATGTAGGTAATGGAAGTGTTAACCTAGAGTATTTGCTTGCACCTACGCTGCTACTTGAAGTATTTCATATTTCTGTACCGCTCTCGGAATAAACACTCGCCCCTACAAGAGTTGCTGGAGATTACTCCGGCTTTGCAATCCCCCTCCCCTCTCCGGTACTCCGGGGATGATGATGTGATGTTCATGTAAGGGAGCAAGAAGACGAAACAACGGAATGGAACAAGGAAACTTACATTTTATACGGCTCATTTAAATTTCAAGCCTTGTCACGGTAAAATGGCTATATGTCTAAGCCTTTAACACAGACCTAAAAGCAATGGTTTCACTCTTGAAGCTCGCGAAAGCAGCGTGAATGGAAACTACTGTGGTTAAAACTTTTAAACCACGTAACGAAATTTGTGTTCAACCTTTTTGTACATGTGCAATGGAAATAGAAAAGGGTAGAAACTAACATTGTGTTCTTAAGGAAGGGTTTCCGCGAAAGCAAAATTGAAAGAAGACCTCTGAAGGCTAAACTCGGGAAATATTAGATTGCCTTTATGTGCATTATGGTATTCTATATCTGTTTAAAATTCTCATAAAGATCGATTTATTGGCAAACTACTGTGGGTGGTTGGTTAACTGCTTTCAATTGAGAACAAAAGAGGGAAAACTCTGCTATGAAAATTTATAACATGTACAGATAAAGGACAGACTTTATTCCCATTATTGTATGTACTTGAGTAGGTAGAGTATACATTGTATCACGTCTTGATTACTGTAATGGCATTTACGCAGGTCTTCCTAAATACCAAACTGATAAACTGCAATCAGTGCTCAACGCCGCAGCAAGGCTAATCGCTGGGGTACCTAAGTTTTCGCACATTTCGGAACATCTCCGAAATCATCACTGGCTGAAGTGCCCTGAAAGGATCCAGTACAAGTTGTGCTGGATGGTGTTCAAAGCTATCGTCGAAATGGCTCCACCCTATATCTCTGAGCTATGTGTTCCGGAAAATACTGGTCTAAGGCAGTCAACTCTTAGATCAGCGAAATCATCTGCTATCGGAAGGCTGAAAGAACCCAATCGTGAACCGAGCACTAAGTTTGGTGATCGTGCTTTCGGAGTATCTGGCCCTAAGGCATGGAATAAACTCCCTATGGAATTGAGATGCATAACCAGCCCGTCAGAATTCAGAGCTAAACTAAAAACTCATCTGTTCAGATACTCATTTCCATAAATTCGTGAACACATTAATACATTTTTAATGACATTGTTTCCTGTGTTTATCTATAATTCAATGGTCTATATCCAAAACTAAATTCCCTAGAAATTCCCACCAATATACAATGTCAGTGGGAGCCGAACACCTTAATCTGTTTTAATTTTGAGTGACGAATCTTCTTACTGCGGGTAATAATCGACGATTCATTTCATTAATTTAATATCTATACTTTTCTTTAAATACAGATAACGCATTAAATACATTTTTTGCATCAATGTCATAAATCTAACAATAAAACATACATAATATTAATACAGGTAAAAACTTCCTTCTTCTTTTGGCGGTCATTTTAAATTTAATCATATAAAAGTATCTGTCCAGCATTACCATCTTTATTAACATGTAGAATAAGATATATATGTATGTATATTATCCTCCAACTGATCAGAGGCATAGTGATGTATCATATACAAACTCGTCCCACTGCTGTTCAATATCGGGTTATGTTCTGATTTTCCAAATAGTAACATTTTGTACATAATTTATTCTAAAATGTAAATATGTTAGTTGTAAGACTCTCCCACTAGTTTTAAGTCACTAGCTACAGGTTTAAGTTGTAAGTCGCTATCTATATAAGTGTTAGATGGAAGTCACTAATTATGTATTTTCTAGTTATAAATCTTAGCTGTAACCCATTAGTAATAAATCTAAGATGTAAATTATTAGACATAACTCTAAGTGATAAGGTATAGGTAAGATAAATTGTGTTGTAAAGCGCCATTGGGGTGATTTTCTCACGAAAACGGCGCTATAGAAATAATCCATTTAATATTATTATTATTACTTGTCCGCTGTGTGCATTCTTCTTTACATATGGTTAAGCTGTAGCTATTTAGGTGTTGATTATCATTATTCATCACACCATAACAAATTGAAACTAAAACATAGAGATTTGCCAAGCAGAAACAAGTTTTTACGGCAAAACGATCGTGATTTTGAAAAATCTCCATGATTTTATTTTCTCCTACCCCATTCCAATTTGGACGGGTTTTAAAAAAAAAATCATTTATTATCGGTAAAACCAATTTAGTTAGAAAACAATTAACTAAATCAGTCCCAACTGCTTCTAACCTTGGAGATCTATTTTGGAAAGCGGGCGTAGGCACCGCCGCCCCTGGAACCATTTAATGGATATCCAACACCTCTGCCATAGGTTACCTCAAGTGGTTCGCTACGTTTGGTGTCTTAGCAGGGGTGTCCAGGTTCATGGGGGTGAGGTTTGTTCAGATCTTAACAGTAGAGTATGTATGAAATGATATATGATTTTTCTATGTGAATACCGCACAAGAGTCCCAACTGCACAAGAGTCCTAACTGCTTTCAACCTGGCAGATTTAATTTGGGAGGCTGGTGTAGGTACCGCTGCCCTGGGATTTAATGGATAGCCAACCCCTCTAATTGGTCACCTCAAGTGGTTCGCTACGTTTGGTGGCTTAGTAGGGGAGCCCGGGTTCATGGGGTGAGGTTTGTCAACGTGTTGGCAGCAGATTTGTCGGCCCACCAGCTGCGTGGTGTGCCGACGAATCTAGAAAGGCCGATTGAGGGAGACTTATTCGCCTCCCCAGACGTACTCTTTCAACCCATCATTGCCTTGCACCGCAGTGTGAGGGATTTTTTTTTACATGAATACCACACAAGAGTCTCAACTGCTCCCAACCGTCTGGAGCCAGTGAGACTATGGCATCCCCAATAGGGAAATGTTGTAAGGCTGAAGGTATTGGGGTGGGGAAGGAGAAGGGGAAGAGAGAGGTCGGGAAATACCGGGATATTCAGATCTGGTTACCAAACACGGCTAAAAGCCATTTTAAGCAACGTTTCAATTCTGAATGGTGGTCTTTCACCAGGCCGATACTGAAAGTATCTTCCACTCTGGATCGTGCGCAAATATACTATATATTATTTTTTAATTAATTAATTGTGAAACAGCACAAATTAATAAAATAAAATTTTCTTGCGCATGCCGGGATTTGAACCCGCTACCTTCGGATTCGTAATCGAGAACCTTACCGCTCGACCATGGAGGCCGTCGAAGGGATGAATGCAAACGTCACTCCGGGACGCACTGACGCCCTGATTCGTACCCACCCCTTTTTTTTTTTTTTATATATATGAATACCGCACAAGAGTCCCAACTGCTCCCAACAGTCTGGAGACAGTGAGACTATAGCATTCCCAATCAGGGAATGTTGCGAGGCTGAAGGTATTGGGGAGGGGAAGGAGAAGGGGAAGAGGAAGGTGGGAATATACCTGGCTATTCAGATCTGGTCACCAAACACGGCTAAAAGCCATTTCAAGCAACGTTTCAATTCTGAATGGTGGTCTTTCACCAGGGCGATACTGAGAGTATCTTCCACTCTGACCTTTTTCAAATAAATAAGTCGTCATAATGTAGATTAACCACAGTTTGATAATGCCTTAAACGACGAAACAGCTCAATAATAAAACCTGAAAATACTTGCAGAACTTAATAATAACATTATTAAATTTGATTAACATTAAATTTTAAAAAAAGAAAGGTAGTCTCAACTTTTCAGCATGGTGCACATCACTGGTGGTAGTTAGATAATTTTGTTTCTATGCAGCCGATATAAGGGAGTGGCAGAGCTCCAGAAAAGGTTGTCTTTTGATGTTGAATTCGTTTTTTTTTCCTCAACAAAACAACGTGTTTACATACAACCTATCGGTACCAATCCCGGTGTTTCTCTGGTGAGCCAAGCGGCGTCGATGACGGGAGGAAGTCACCCCCGGTGTCGGAACCCGGAACCAGAACCATATGCGTATGAACGAGAGTCTAGAATACATCTTAATTGTAGTGAATTCGTTACGTAACAAACTACTGCTGAAGACCAATCCGATCCTCAGAATCAGGGATTACCGTACCTCATCTGAGGAAGGTTAAACCGAGGATGCCTCCTCACTCCAACATAATTATGTAATCTGGATGGTTTAACTACCCTTACCAAGGCAAGGTTTACTGTTTTTAATTATTGTGTGTTGAAAACTTTTATGGTAATTTTGTCCTTTGGCTCATTATACTAAAAGTCTATTGTTCTCTAATTGTACCCCCCCTTTTCAAGGGTGTTGTTAACCAGCACATGTTTAAGCATCTATTTAAAATGCGTAGAATTAATGGACAGTGATTTTTGATTTTAATGTTGTTTTAAGTTTATATTTATATGTTTAAATAATTCTTATTTGAATACACTTTGCTTAAATAATAATAATTATATCGAACGTGGATATAATAAATAAACTCAAGCCTTTCAAAAACGTAAACAAAACAACAATACCGCGAGTGGAATCCTGCGAGTATCAAAACGTGTCATATAGAGGCAGATACGAGTTAGTAACAATAATTGTCATAACAAAATACGAGCAAGCCAAGACTTCACACGTCAGTTGAACGACCTCTGAAACAAACAAGTTTTCAAAACAACACATGTTAATATAACCAAGTCAAGATTTCACAACCAAATTCAATACTAAGCGATCCAAAGGCCTATATTTCAACATGATGAGCAAGTCAAAATTACACCACAAAATGCAATGATTTCATAACACCTGCAAATAACGTTGCCGGCGCCCTATAAAAATGGTACGCACATAAGCACGCACCGCTATTCTCGCTCACAACTCTGACCAAGCAACATCTTTACTGTAAAAATCGGCAACCATCTTCAATCTACCCGGACCTACTCTCCTCACCAAGTGAGAAATCTTCACTCTACCCGAACTGCTCTTTTCATCAAGTGAGAGATATTCACTCTACCCAGCCTATCCACGAGCTTGCAGCAACCGATCCGACCCTAATGCCATCCCCGGATATGCCGCAACCTGAGCCCGATGGCTACCCAGCCTACTTACGAGATTGTCGCAACCGGTCCGACCCTAATGCCATCCCCGGATATGCCGAAACCAGAGCCCGACAGCCACCCAGTCTACCCACGAGCTTGCAGCAACCGGTCCGACCCTTGCCGTCCCCGGATATGCCGCAACCTGAGCCCGACAGCAACCCAGCCTACCTACGAGCTTGCCGCAACCGGTCCGACTCTAATGCCGTCCCGGATATGCCGCAACCTGAGCCCGACAGCCACTTAGCCTATCTACGAGATTGCCGTAACCGGTCCGACGCTAATGCCGTCCCGGATATTCAGCAAACCTCGCTCATATGACAGCTGACACCACCTTAAGCGATCGACCATACTGGCCAGTGCTACAAATCAAGTACGCCCCGGATGACTATATCCCCATTTGGAACCTACCAAACGCCTTTCTCAGGAGGACTAGCGAATCACAATAGTGATGCGTTCCTGTGTGCCGGTGGTTAAATATTTACAGTCCCTTGTGCGGGCCTACACGTCTCGTACAATAATAATAATTGGATAACTTCCATACCACCGTTTTCGTGAAAAAATCACCTCAAGGGCGCTTTGAATATGATATGTAACAATAAAAATAAGACTCGGTGCAATTAAAATGGGCAATATAATTTTTATTTATTATCTCTATCTTGTTTTTTTTTTGATTTGATGTTGATTTGATTTTGATTTGATGTTGATTTGATTTTGATTTGATGTGGCTGTACGCACATCTCCTGTATTTTATAAAGTGTGTGTGTTGTAAAAGCTAAAAATTGTTCGCTTCAACCCGGTATTTGGACCAATGCGATGTGAGGAAGGAATGTCTACGGGGTTGCCACGAAAAAAATTGGTATCGAGGCTCAAATAATTGATTCACCTGGAGAGCCAATAACTCAAGGAATTCAATGCTCGTCCTGTAAAGAAAATCTGCACTACAAGTGTGGAGGTATATCAGAAGAAAATTATAAAAAACTAAAGCTGGATCTGAGATGTACTTGGCGATGCAATAGGTGCAAATCATCGAATATTGCCGTCGGCTCCCAGGATCTCAACACCATCGTGGAAAACATTAAAAAGATTCAGACGGACTTGGCATCATTTAAGTCTCTCCATGACGACATAAAAGTGCTACGCGAGGAAGTTCGAGGGGTTCAGAAATCTGTTGACAGCTGCCATCAGGATGTAGCAGTGTTTGGAAAAAAGATTATCGACATAGAAAATTGTCTTCAAAAAATAGAGAAACTGGAGGCAGAAGTTTCAACCCTCAGAATGGAAGTACGCACGATGACTGAAGACACAAATAAAAAAGATCAACGGGCAAGACTTCAAAATCTAGAAATAAAGGGATTTCCTGAAAAGAAAGGTGAAAACCTAATAACAATAATTTCAAAAATCGCTAATTTAAATAATATCAATGTTGGCGAAAGGGATATGGAGTTTATTACTCGAGTTGCCCCCAGAGGCAGCGAGACTGGGAAGACAAAACCAAAATCAGTAGTCGTAAAATTAATCAGCCAAAACCTAAAAAACCAGCTCTTACAAGCGGTAAAAGACCGCAAAGGGATCACCTCGACGGAGCTGGGATTTACGGGAGCCCCACAAAATGTTTATATAGGTGACCATCTCACTAGTATGAATAAACATTTATTTTACCTAAACTCAAATATAAAATCACTAGTTTCAACTAATGACTTTAAATATTTACTACCAAAACGTAAGAGGTCTACGCACTAAAACTGACAGGTTGTTGAATGCTGACAGTTCGAACGAATTTGATGTCATTGCTCTTTCTGAATCGTAGGTCGTTGATGGTATCCGCAATGAAGAACTCTTTGATGATCGCTACGATGTATACCACCGAGATCGAGACTACACTCGCACAGGCCAGCGCTTGGGCTGGGGTGTCTTACTCGCTGTTCGTCATGAGCTGGTAGCTCGCGAGCGCCCAGGGTGGCATTCGCGCGCTGAGGATGCCTGGATAACATTAGAATCCAAGGGATCTAAACACACCAATCTTCACATATGCTGTGTTTACCTTCCTAAAGGACCAACATATCGTGAAAATATGGAAAGCTTCCTCACCCAAATTTCAGCTCTTACGTTGCAATTTCCTTCAGACAAATTTATTATTTTAGGTGTCTTCAACCTCACTGACATTTCATGGAATAAATCTCCCACGAATACGTCATTTATACCTAGTGATCGCTTATTCCCTAGTAGTACATTATTTATTGACTGCATTCATTTTTCCGGATTGCACCAATATAATGGAATTGCAAATACCAACGGTCACTTTCTTGACCTCGTCCTATGTAATGACTTTGTCACGGTCTCTGCTTGTGATGATCCATTAATTTTAGAAGACTCTCATCATACCTCCTTAATCATAGAAGTTTTATTTTCTGAACCTGTTCCATTAGTGGAGGAGCTTAGAAGTGTTTACGTCTTTAGACGCGGTGACTACGATCAAATTAATTCATCCCTCGACCAGGTAAACTGGCGCGAGCTCCTTTTAATTGGGGATGTGAATTCAGCATTAAAAAAATTCTACTAAAAATTACATCACCTTATAGACGCCCACATCCGGCAAAAACTATGTAGGAATTCTAAGTACCCGTCATGTATAATTCGTCTCTTATTAAATTAACAAAAGAAAAATATAAATTCTTTAAAAAATTCAAGATATATAAAAACCCTTCTGACTATGCCACTTTCTCTCTCCTAAGATCACGCCATAAAAAACTTAATCGGGAATGTCACAATACGTATATAACTAAAATCGAACTAAACATATCCCTCCAATCCAATAAACGTATGGAATTACATTAAGTCCAATTCCAAATCCTATGGTGTTCCAAATACCATGATATTCAAAAATGAAAAAGCTGAAAATGGGTCTGATATCTCCAACTTATTCTCCAAATACTTTATCTCTATCTACAACAATAATGCTCGAAGCTCCCAGATCGTACCAGATAACTCAAATAAGCCCTGTGTCGCCAGCATTCATAATATTGAAGTCGACCAGCATCACATACAGAAACACCTTGAACATTTGGATTCCCCCTTTCTTCATAATCAAATGTGCGCGCAGCTTATCTAAGCCACTATCCATCCTTTTCAGTCACTCCCTTAAAGAGGAAATAGTACCAAATATTTGTAACTCCCAT
Source organism: Halesus radiatus (assembly GCA_022606495.2). Lineage (NCBI taxonomy): Eukaryota > Metazoa > Arthropoda > Insecta > Trichoptera > Limnephilidae > Halesus > Halesus radiatus. The sequence continues at coordinate 20,008 of JAHDVE020001632.1, read as the reverse complement.
TTTTAAAAATGGCCAAAAATCTGACGTTGAAAATTATAGGCCAATATCTAAGCTTTGTATTTTCAGTAAGGTTTTCGAAAAAAATTGTGTATGACCAGATGTTTGCTGCCTTAAGATCGTCACTCAATATCAACCAACATGGATTTGTAATGGGAAAATCTACAACCACTAACTTAACGGCGTTCATCGTTCATTGATCAGCGCATACAGGTAGATGCAATATATACAGACTATAGCAAAGCCTTTGATTTAGTAAATCATGATATCTTATTGCTCAAACTTTCACAAATCGGCGTACACGGAGACCTCCTCAGATGGCTTTCGTCCTATATAGCAAACGGTAGCCAAGCAGTAGTTGTTGGTGGCTTTAAATCGAATTGGGTAACGGTACCGTCGGGAGTGCCCCAAGGATCCTTATTGGGACCATTACTCTTCAATATTTATATTAACGACATCGGAAAATGTTTTTACTACTCTAGAACATTATTATACGCAGATGACATGAAAATATTTTCTCCTGTCACGTGCACCAATGACTGTATCCTCATGCAAGAAGATTTAAACCGCCTTAATGTTTATTGTGCACAACACAACCTAGAAATAAATGTAAAAAAATGCGGCACCGTCAGCTTCACTCGAAATAAAAACCCTATTTCTTTTGACTATGCCCTTAATGGCACAATACTGATGAAAATGACGGAGGCCAAGGACTTGGGAGTGGTGTTTGTCCAGAAGTTACTTTTCGACCGCCATATCGAATCAATGGTTGCTAAAGCTTCTAAGACACTTGGCTTTATACTCAGAACCTGCAAACGTTTTAAAAAGGTAAACACAATGAAAATGCTGTACTTCGCGTATGTACGCAGTTCTTTGGAGTATGCCTCTCAAGTCTGGAATCCCAGGTACACGTCACACACAGAAAGGATTGAGAAAATACAAAAGCGTTTTCTACGATACCTCGATTTTCGGGGCTATTGTCCCCACTCGAGTCATGAGGAGTCAGCCGCGTTTTTCGGGATTTCATCACTAGAAAGCTGCAGAAATTCCGCAGACCTACTGTTCTTACAAAAAATAGCCACCTCTGTGATAGATTGCCCTGAATTGCTTGAACGAATCAAATTAAGAGTGTCCAATAGACAAACCAGACAGAACCACACACTAAAGATACCTTAATGCAACACTAACTCAAAACAAAACACCTTTATTCAACGCGCTTCACAAAATTTTAACACTTCATACAGTGAGTTCGACTTATTCAACTCAGCCACTTATAATTTCAAACCAAAAATCAATAAATAAAATTCACACAATACATATTACTATACACAAACTAGATCCTTTCCCTTTCCCTTCCCCTCCCTCCCATTATCTTAACCTCATAGGCTAACCTTGTAACTTTTCTTCTTTTTTTTTTTTAAACTGAATAATTTAAATACTTAAGTGAAAACCTATTATTGGTTCATTTTTTAAATATATTTGATAACTGTAATTATTGCTAAATTGTAAAATCACAAAACATGCAACCCTTTAGCGATTTCGGATTTAATATTGCACCTCGAAGATGCAGACGCAGAATTTACATATTATTCATTAATATGATATTGCAACAAGAAATCGATTTCACTCTCATTCTTCTTTCCTCGGAAGCAAGGTAGTAGATGTGGGAGTTTTAAAAGTGAAAATTTTATTTAAAAAAATGTTTTTTTCGAATGTGACAGAAAGGAATTAAATTACTTCTTAATTGTGATACTGTCAGACTATATCCATTAGAACTGTCCCAGTGTACACAGGTCTAAGTTCTAAGTCGCTATCTATATAAGTGTTAGATGTAAGTCACTAATTATAAGTCTGAATTAGGTATTTTCTAGTTATAAATCTTAGCTGTAAGCCATTAGTAATAAATCAAATATTTAAATTAATAGATATAAGTCTAAGTGATAAGGTATAGGTTAAATAAATTATATTTTCATATGAAGCGGTAACTTGGTGATGTGACATTATAATTTATAAAATAAAACAATAACTTTGTTTTACATCACTTTTATTTATACTTTAGCCGACCGGGTTTCGCTACTACCGTAGCTTTGTGAACAATTAACAGTGCAGTGGAAAACGTGGCTGTGGACATCGAGACCGCGTTATTTAATAAACCTGGAACACCACAATACAAAAGTGCCGAAACAATAAAAAAACTTATTCCTAAACTTAAAGCCAGTTCCAATAGGGAAACATCCACTATGAAGAGCATTCAGAAAAAATTAAATAGTGAGCAACTAATCCTAACAAAAGCAGACAAAGGTAACACGGTCATTATAATGAATAAAAGTGATTATAACTCTAAAGTGCAAGATTTTATTCAAAGTGACAAATTTGACATTCTACTAAGAGACCCTACTATTAAATTCCTCGATAACATTAAAAGTGCAATAAAAACATGTAAATCCCCAATCTTCCAAGACAAATCATATCAACAAGTTAAATTCTTAACAAAAAATCCGAAAGCCCCTAAATTATATGGTTTCTTAAAAATACATAAAACTGACAACCCAATCCGGCCAGTCGTGTCAAGTTGCAATTCCCCAAACTTCAAAATAGCATCACACATCACTAATATATTTAATAATTCTAAAGTCTTTTCCCCCAAACATACCATTAAGAATTCGTTTACCCTGATTGATGACCTTAAAAACTTACATATTCCTAAGAGTGCAAAATTAGTTTCATTCGATGTCGTTAACCTCTTCCCTAATATCCCCGTAACAGAAAGCAAAAACATATTGTATAAATTATTACAAAATTCCATATTACCTAAAAATTTCGCTAATGATCTGTCTCACCTTTTTAACATTTGTTTAAATCAAAACTATTTTCAATTTAATCATGTGTTTTATCAACAAAAAGAAGGGCTAGCTATGGGCGCCCCCACGATTCCTCTTATTGCTGATAAATTTATGGACTACTTAGAGAATAATATTTTGAATTGTAAATCTCCCCTACTAAATAACGTGCTTTTATGGAAGAGGTATGTCGACGATATTTTATGTATATGGACCGGTACGGAGCGCCAACTTAACTCCTTCCTCCTACTAATAAACTCCTTCCATAAGCAAATTAAATTCACCATGGAAATAGGAATAAACACCACTTTAAATTTTCTAGACCTCACGTTATCAGTTATAAACAATAAAAAAGATTTTAAAATTTACCGTAAACCCACTTATACAGACATAACTATCCATAACACCTCAAATCATCCAACCTCCCACAAACATTCCGCTTTCCACTCGATGATTCACCGGTTAGTTACGGTCCCGTTATCAAATACTAATTTTTCACTAGAACCATCCATAATTAAACAAATTTCAATAAATAACGGTTATCATGAAAACTTAGTCATTAACATACTAAATAAAAAACTAAAAAAAATGTCGTCAAATAAGTTTTTATTCAACAGTACCCCCCCTAATAATAATATAACAAATAATAATAATCAACTGTATCAATGGCGTAGAATCTTATATATCAATAACTTTTCCCAACAAAGCATTAAAAATCTTCCGTCAGAGATTAAACCAGCATTTTACACAGATAATAGTTTAGGTAAATTTTTAATTAACGGAAAAGATAAAGAAGACAGTTTAGGCCACTCAGGCATTTATTCACTTCAATGTAATGATTGCCCGGCGTTCTATGTAGGCAAAACGTCGCGTAATGTTAATATCCATGTAAAAGAACACTTAAGATGTCTAAATAATAATGGTTTCTCCGAATTTGCTAACCATCTCTTAGAAACAGACCACACATTCGATAAAAATACAGGCACTAGTTTACTGCATAAAAATGTAACCGGCATTCGATTAGATAACCTAGAAGCATTAGAAATAAGGAAAGCAAAAAACACTAATAGTAGACTCATAAATAATCGAATAAATTTAAATAAAAGTCCAATCTTTAAATTATTCCCAATAAACAAAGTACATTCCCTTCCCGATCAGCAGGTACCTGCTGATCTCCCACCCTTGGCCCTTCACTAGCCTGTTTGTATCAATCCATAACACATGTGCATCTTAGTTCATAGTTTAGTTGTATACTGCCCTGAAGAAGCTACAGTAGTAGCGAAACCCGGTCGGCTAAAGTATAAATAAAAGTGATGTAAAACAAAGTTATTGTTTTATTTTATAAATTAAATAAATTATGTTGTAAAGCGCCTTTGAGGTGATTTTCTCACAAAAACGGCGCTATAAAAATAATCCATTTATTATTATTATTATTATATATCTATAATATTACTAAGATATATACGAGGGCACCCGAGCATCCAAAGAAAATAACCGAAAAATATTTAGAAAATATCCATGTTGTTGGAAGAATTATTTTTTTATAATGTATCTGCTATCTGTATATACATATACATAAATGTGTTTTAACAATACAAAAAACTGGAAACACGTAATTAGATGGTTATTTATAACGTGGGTATATATTTTTGGAACATATACGAGTATAAACCATTCCTGACTTAAAAACTATTACCTACCACTCAAAATATCCCTTGTGTTTGATTGCATTATATTGCGAGCCAAGAGTTGACTTTGTCAACATTTCAATTAAGTAAAAGAGTAAAAATGAAAAACAGAACAACGAATGCGAGATTGACGCCAACAATCCAGAATCTACTGCACGGTGCACGGTGAGCCTGGTTGTAGGCTGCAGCCGCCCTGCGCGCGTGAGAGACTGTCCCGGTTCCCATTCCAGCTGCGCGGCCGCCATTAAATCATTTGCATACAGGACATTTACATAAAGCACACACAAAGCGGGTAGACGGAATTAATTGAATGAAGGTCGACAAACATTTAGTTATTGCTCCTCAATTCGATGGGTGGTTTTAATTTACACTTTTCAATTGATCGAGCTTTCCAACGCTTCTGCATGGAATCATGCTTTTTCTCGCAAAGTAGTCTGGTGGAGTGATTTCTTGTGAAAAACCAAATGTAATGGACGTTTATTTGATTGACTAAGTGAAAGTCTTTTGTATGATAATTAAAATCAATTGTAACAAGTGTATCAGACGCGTAATCATTCCAAATTTAAAGTTGATAATAAGATGAGATGAGACGATTACCCAGCCGTGATAAGAAGTCTTATCACTGTGCACATGTGGATTCGCATTGGTTTAATCAATTCATTTGCTTTATGGTTTTGTTTTCATATTTTTATAGGTCTCTGTGCATTCCTAAAATAATATCACTGTTCACATGAGAGGTTCGCATTAATCGAGTAATTTATTTTCCATTTTTTACGAGTTTCTTAATATTCGTAAGATGATGTATCCTTGATAAAGGATATTATTACTGTACAAATGCGAGATTTAGAATTTGTATTAATGGATTCATCTGTGTTATAGTTTTGTTGATCATCTTTGCGGGCATTTCTTTCCTGAAAATAATTGCTCCCATTAATAATAATTACCCCTAAACGTGGAACAGATGTTGAATATTTTTTAAATAAATAGAGAAACAACTAGTACGGAGAGTCAGTTGTCATTCAAGAGCAGAACAAGTCTTTTACTTATCTTGCCTTCGCCTTACCTGAAACCTTCCATCTGCTGCCTCGCCAAGCCTCTGAATTCTGCCTGAGGGATCCTGGGATCTACCTAGTCAGGAGTAGCCGGCCCTGCTCGGGCTCGCCAGGACCAGGATCAGGCAGAGAATAACCTCATACAGTGCTCTCACTTCAGCACTGGGTGCGAGAGACCAGAAGAATGGCACTACTATAAGGCATCCTCAGAAGATATTGAACGTATTTGGAACCAGCGCCCTATATTTACAGTTTTTGTGCACGCAGGTGTCTAGAACCACATCTGTCCAGTACAAATGGTCCTTCGAGCCGGATCCTATATGCTCACCTTCGAGGATGTCGCTACCATCTCTACGCTCCGCAGAAGTCTACCCGAGGCGAAGGGAAGCCTCAACAACCTTCGGAAGTGCTATCTATGTAACTGCCCCAGATGCCATACTTGCTATGACCCGCACCATGCCTGGGACAGCAGCATCTGCCGAAGGGAGCGAAAATGCCGATCCGCCGCCATCCACATCTATTGAGGACATGGTGCGACTGCTGCGATGAGAGCTGCGCAGCCAAAATAATAAAATTGCAAAGCTGTTGGCAGCTCTCCAACAAACATCATATTCAGCGCCTGAACCATCCGGCCCTGTACTTCCGGTACCTCTGCAGGGGTACTCGTCAGTGATGCAGCCTGAATCAGCAGGCCCTGACCAAGAGGCACCCTGGCGTGACCATAGGTGCCCAACCATCATGCAGCCCGGACAACCTGGCCCTGCACCGCCAGTACCTAATCAAGGGTACTCAGCACAAGTGCAGCGAAGCCAAGCCGGACCTGCATCGGCACCCCGGCGTGACCAGGGGTCCACAACCATCATGCAGCCCGGACAACCTGACCCTGTACTGCCGGTACCTATCCAAGGGTACTCAGCACAAGTACAGCGAAGCCAAGCCGGACCTGCATCCGCACCCTGGCGCGGCCAGGGGTGCCCAACCATCATGCAGACCGGACAACCTGGCCCTGCACCGCCGGTACCTATCCAAGAGTACTCAGCACAAGTGCAGCGAAGCCAAGCCGGACCTGCATCGGCACCCCGGCGTGACCAGGGGTCCACAACCATCATGCAGCCCGGACAACCTGGCCCTGTACTGCCGGTACCTATCCAAGGGTACTCAGCACAAGTACAGCGAAGCCAAGCCGGACCTGCATCCGCACCCTGGCGCGACCAGGGGTGCCCAACCATCATGGAGTCCGGACAACCTGGCCCTGCAATGCCGGTACCTATCCAATGGTACTCAGTACAAGTGCAGCGAAGCCAAGCCGGACCTGCATCAGCACCCCGGCATGACCAGGGGTGCCCAACCGTCATGCAGCCCGGACAACCTGGTCCTGCGCCGCCAGTACCTAATCATGGGTACTTAGCACAAGTGCAGCGAAGCCAAGCCGGACCTGCATCGGCACCCTGGCGCGACCAGGGGTGCCCAAGCCTGATGCAGTTCGAACCATCCGGCCCTGTACCCCCGCTGATGCTGCAGGGGTACTTACCAGAGCGGCCAGGACAATCCCGCCCCTTACCTCTGCTGACGCAGCAGGGGTACACTTCAGATCAGCCAGGACGATTCGGCCCTGAACTCCCGCTGACGCAAAATTTGACATTTTTTTTGCCCCCGCAAGAAAAATTATCAAAGTGGTATAATCTGTTATTTTCACTAATATTTTTGGTTCACGGTGTTCAGTGTGGTGAGGGCTCCCCCTTGGTGTATCTGTTTTCCCGGTATTTTACCGGGAAGTGCCCCATAAGTAACTTTTAGTTTGTATTTATTTTGACAACTTTGTATTCCTGCGAAAAGTGTCATTTTTTTTGTTATAAAATTTTGATTTTCCATAAGATTCCTTATTCAGGGTGTTTATTGTGGTGCGACCTTTAAAACGGTGTGTATATCTTCCCGATATTGTATCGGAAAGTGTCTAAAAAGTGACTTATAAATAGTTGTTTTTGTCAAAATTCCGCAAGTTCTCAGTACTGTGGCTACGGGGTTCGCCCCAACGTGTACAGCGACACTTTCTTAGTATAGCGAGTTTAGTAAACTTGCTCTGATTGGTCAGAAACTCAGTATAGACGTAATTATTCCCAAATTTTTCCCCACTTTTCGTTTTATCCCTCGATTTTCTCCCTTTTCTCCCTCATCCCATAGAACTTTTACCCATTTTTCCCTGATTTTCCCTATGTGTTTTACTTGAAGTGAAATTTGTTATAGACAGTGACGAACAATGACGGATTCCGAGGGCGAGCCACCTGTTGATGAAGTGGAGTGGACGAACAATATGTCTTTGCTCGACGAGAGTATTGACGAGTTGATTGAGAAGTCTAAATCAGGGGTTCTGACTGAAGAGGAGGCTTTTAAATTGGATCTAACCGTAAGAACAAGGAGAGTTTAGTCTAAACTTAAAACAATTCAGCGACCATCAACTTCATCAAGCCCCGTTTTAATTCCTGTTAATGTCACTCGTGATTTACCTATTGTGGTTTCCCCTTCCCCGAATCAAGAAAACAAAAAGAGGCCTAGAACGGAAGAGATTTGTGTCTCCGACTCTTCTGTAGAATCAACCAATAAGGTAGGTATCTTTATGGATACTCTAAATAAACTGTCCACAATTATTCTCGAGGGGAAAAATAAGTTAAATAAAGAAGATAAACGTGCTATTCAATTATGTACGGATACTTTGCGCAATGAATATCTTAACGTGTCTTTTGACCTGACCAGTGCGAATAGTCGTGTACAAGTACTTAACAAGGTTTTAGTTACTCAGGCTAACATTTCTTCCACGCTAGAGACAATCTCTAAGAATGTTGACAAGCTCTCTCACTCTTCTGGTGTTGTTGAGACTCAAGTTTTTCCCAAACCTTCCTATGCCGGAATTACGGCGGGTCCCCCCCCCGTCAACACGTTTATTAGTCGATGGTAAGGAACGCTCTGTTCCACAGAGACTTCCTACGGTACTCCTTTATCCAAACGTTCCAGAGGGTAAAACCTCTGATAGTACGAGGTCGACTATGACCAAAGTATTGAACCCACAGACTGATGGTTTCCACGTTGTTCGTTCAAGAAGGCTTAAAGGTGCGGGCATTCTCCTTCAGACCTCGACGTCGGAAGGATTGGACAATATTAAGAAGATGAGTGACAAACTTAAAGCGACCGGGATTATGTTGATATATCCCCAGGGCAGACTACCTAAGATAGTTCTATATGACGTCCCCCGTGGGGACGTGTCGGCTGATCCTGCTCTTTTCGAAGAAATTTTTGTAAATAATATAGAAGGCAAGGTGAATGTATCTAGGGAGGACCATTTACGTACCATGAGGCGCGTGTCTCTTTTTGGGAAGTGAGATGAACCGGTTATGAACATGGTGGTCACTTGCCACCCGGATATCAGGCGTGCTTTAATTGACAGCGGGTACTGCTTTCTTGGTTGGAACGCTTGTCGCGTTAGAGATTTTTTGGGTGCTGTGAGGTGCTTTAAGTGTCACTTATATGGGCACGTCTCTAAGGCGTGTACTCAAACTGAAAAAACGTGCCGTCACTGTGCCGCTAGTGGTCACAATATAGAGGATTGCCCTAAGAAGGCAGAGCCTGCTGTCTGTGCCACGTGTTCTAAATTTTAAAAACCGAGCGATCACCGTACAGGTGATAGGGGCTGCCCTGCTCAACGGGTGGCCATTGACAACCTGGTTCGAATGACTGATTATGGCAGTCACTAACCTCCCTTGGTGCATTTATCTTGTAAATTTGGGAACCTTTATAATCTTTCCGTTTTGTGTTGATATATATTCTTACGTCATTCTGTTCATGTATTCTATTATCTTGCCTTAGTTACCTAAATATCTAGGTAACTTAAGGTGAGTCCTTAGGCTCTATTTTAGTTTAAAATGTTTATTTTGTCTTCCTGTTTTTTTTTTCTCTTTTAGTTTTCTCATTCCAACAGCTTTCACTTGAAGTGATGGCTGTGGAATTGAAACGATAAGTTATTTTCTTTTGTTTCCTTTCCTTAATTATATTGCTGTTTCAATTGTTTTCATGCATATCAATATGATATGCCTGTTAAATAAATATTTTGCTTTTAGGCTAAAAATTCTAATTTTTCTGTTGTTACAATCATAAGTATTTCTCGACAGTTCTCTTATGAACTCCTTCTGTTTTTGTTTTGTTAACCTCCCCCTTTTTGGGGGTGGCATGGACCCCGTCCCTGCACACAAACGGGGGTGATCGTAACGAAGTTAAGTAATTTTCTTTGTTTGAATATTATGTTTTTGTTATGATGATTTGGGAAATATTATTATTATTTTTTGCAGTATATTTGTATTATACTTGTAAGTACTATTTTTGGATTTTGTCCACCATCACAGTTCACCCACTAACCCATCTACTATCATTTTACTAATTCCTGCTGTGCAGGGACATTTGAGGTCTAGAGTCGTTTTAATAAGAATAGAATCGTTCACACAAAAGTGTATTAGAAGCATGCGAGCGTCCTGAAGGAGTGACACTTTGTCACTTATAACGGGACGGGAAAGGGTGGGTTTCTCCTCAAGTGTCGCAGCAGGGGTACTCACCATCTGGCCCTGCACCGCTTGTACCTATTCAAGGGTACTCAGCACAAGTGCAGCGAAGCCAAGCCGGACCTGCATCGGCACGCCGGCCTGACCAGGGGTGCCCAACCATCATGCAGCCCGGACAACCTGGCCCTGCACCGCCAGTACCTATACAAGGATACTCAGCACAAGTGCAGCGAAGCCAAGCCGAAGCTGCATTGGCACCCCGGCGTGACCAGGGGTGCCCAACCACCATGCAGCCCGGACAACCTGGCCCTGCACCACCAGTACCTAATCAAGGGTACTCAGCACAAGTGCAGCGAAGCCAAGCCGGAGCTGCATCGGCACCCCGGCGTGACCAGGGGTGCCCAACCATCATGCAGCCCGGACAACCTGGCCCTGCACCGCCAGTACCTAATCAAGGGTACTCGGCACAAGTGCAGCAAAGCCAAGCCGGACTCGCATCGGCACCCTGGCGTGACCAGGGGTGCACAAACATTATGCAGCCCGGAGAACCTGGCCATGCTCTGCCGGTACCTATTCAAGGGTACTCAGCATAAGTGCAGCGAAGCCAAGCCGGACTCGTATCGGCACCCCGGCGTGACCAGGGGTGCCCAACCATCATGCAGCCCGGACAACCTGGCCCTGCACCGCCAGTACCTAATCAAGGGTATTCGGCACAAGTGCAGCGAAGCCAAGCCGGACTCGCATTGGCACCCTGGTGCGACCAGGGGTGCACAAACATCATGCAGCCCGGACAACCTGGCCCATTGACACCCTGGCACGTTCAGGCCTGACCAACTACGGAGCAGCAACGGCCAGAAGCCCCTGCCACACCGGCATCCTGGCACGACCAGGCGTTCCCAACCGCGGAGCAGCAACGGCTAGAAGCCCCATCGGCATCCTGGCACGACCAGGCCTGCCCACCCAGTGTAGCAGAGGCCATCCAGCCTTGCACCACCTACACAGAGATGACCAATTCCAGTGCAGCAAAGGCCATCCAGCCCTGCACAACCGGCACAGAGATTCCCCCTACCAGTGCAGCAAAGGCCATCCAGCCCTGCACCACCGGCACAGAGATGCCCCATACCGGTGCAGCAAAGGCCTTCCAGCCCTGCACCACCGGCACAGAGATGCCCCATACCGGTGCAGCAATGCCAACCAACAGTCGGCTCAACACGCTGACGTCCTTCCAAGGAGCAGATGGAATTCTACGAATGAACTCCCGACTACATGCCCTCAACAAGGTGGCAAATAAAATACGCACATCTGTAATTCTGGATGGTGACCATGCTTACACTAGACTAAAACTAGACACCCGAATGAGAGATCACCTAACAGAAGGGATCGAATGGAAGTTCATCCCCCTAATGTCTCCCCACATGGGGGGAGCATGGGAGCGCCTTGTGCGATCTGTCAAAAATGCCCTGAAGACTATTGTAAAACAGAGGGCTCCACGAGAGGAAACTCTATGGACGGCTCTAGCTGAAGCTGAGTGGACCGTGAACAAGCGACCACTCACACACGTGTCAGTCAACCTGAGGGACGAGAAGCCCTTCACTCCCAACCACTTCTTATTGGGAGCCGCAGCAAAGAGACCCCACCTGTCACTCTACGACAAGCAGGATGAGGAAGTGTGTCTCCTTCGCCAGTGTCTGCGGTGGCTCCGCGAATACCTTCCCACCTTGGCTGCACGCCAGAAATGGCACCATCCAGTTATCCCAATAATAAGGGACGACCTCGTGGTCATCATGGACCCCGCGATGCCTCGCAACAGCTGGCTACGGGGCCGAGTGCTAGATGCCACACCAGCTGCAGACGGCCAAGTAAGGACCGCCCGTATCCAGACGAGCATCGGAGTATACATCCGGCCGGCCCTTGAAGCTCGCTGTGCTACTACTGGCCCTGGCCGCCGATGCAGCACCTCCACAATCGACCACCCAGCGCCATCCAAAAGAGGCCGGCGGCTGTGGGCGGCGTCGTAACAAAACGCGTCTTATATGAATTTGGCCCAGCTACAGCTGCACCGGGGGGAGTATGTATCAGACGCGTATTCATTCCAAATTTAAAGTTGATAATAAGATGAGATGAGACGATTACCCAGCCGTGATAAGAAGTCTTATCACTGTGCACATGTGGATTCGCATTGGTTTAATCAATTCATTTGCTTTATGGTTTTGTTTTCATATTTTTATAGGTCTCTGTGCATTCCTAAAATAATATCACTGTTCACATTAGAGGTTCGCATTAATTTAATCGAATCATTTATTTTCCATTTTTTTACGAGTTTCTTAATATTCGTAAGATGATGTATCCTTGATAAAGGATTTTATTACTGTACAAATGCGAGATTTACAATTTGTATTAATGGATTCATCTGTGTTATAGTTTTGTTGATCATATTTAAAATAATTGCCCCCAAATAATAATTACCCCTAAACGTGGAACAGATGTTGAATATTTTTTAAATAAATAGAGAAACAACTAGTATGGAGAGTCAGTTGTCATTCAAGAGCCGAACAAGTCTTTTACTTATCTTGCCTTCGCCTTACCTGAAACCTTCCATCTGCTGCCTCGCCAAGCCTCTGAACTCTGCCTGAGGGATCCTGGGACCTACCTAGTCAGGAGTAGCCGGCCCTGCTCGGGCTCGCCAGGACCAGGATCAGGCAGAGAATAACCTCATACAGTGCTCTCACTGTAGCACTGGGTGCGAGAGACCAGAAGAATGGCACTACTATAAGGCATCCTCAGAAGATATTGAACGTATTTGGAACCAGCGCCCTATATTTACAGTTTTTGTGCACGCAGGTGTCTAGAACCACATCTGTCCAGTACAACAAGCTTAATCTATATACCATAAAAGGCAATATTCGTAGGTGTATCCGCTATACACTAAAAAACCACTGAGCCGATTTTCGCGCGGTTTTTTTGCTAAATGATCCGCGTTGTTCGGAGAAGTTATAAAGTTATTGAAATCCTCGATCTGCCAAGTAGTACATTAATGGGTAGGGGTAGGGGTAGGGGTAGGGGTAGGGGTATGGGTAGGGGTAGAGGTAGGGGTAGGGGTAGGGGTAGGGGTAAGGGTAGGGGTAGGGGTAAGGGTACGGGTAGGGGTACGGGTAGGGGTAGGGTAGGGGTAGGGGTAGGGATAGAGGTAAGTATAGGGGTAACACATCACAATCTCGAAACTTTTCTCCAAACCATTCATAACCCCGGGCAACGCCGAGTACTTCAGCTAGTTATATTATAATGTATGATTGATAAATACAAAACTTTTACACAGAAATCATAAAAAAAGGTTGAACAAATCAATATGATAATGCCGTCCTCTCGAGCCATGCTACCTGGTAAATGGAACTAAATGCCATATTTTCAAAAATACTCTTTTTTTAAATTCCCGCGTTTTTAAAAGCTCTGTCACCGATAACATTCTAGTGCAGAATTTTGTCAAGTCAAGATGAGAGCAAAATCCTTTTTTGTTGGCGATTTTGAACTTAAAGCGATACTGTGTAATAGAGAAAATGGTATATTAATGACTTACGAACAAGATTAATTTATTCAATTTATTATTATTATTTTTCTTTTATAACTTATTGAAGTTTGTAAACCTCATTGTAATATTTGAATCATTGAAGTTCCAGGTTCACTCCTTCCTTTCCTCAAGAAGACCCTCCACACAGCATCCCTAAAATGACATATTTCCTGAAGGAAATTATTTATCTCGGGGGCTCCTGTGTAGGGTAAATGTTAAAATGTTTTTGTTTAATAGTATGTAATGAAGTAGGGAAACACTAACATTCGTATAAATGGTATATGCAAGTCAAATAGTTTCGCTTACTACGGCAGTTAAATTCATTCAATTAGCAGTTGGCCTCGCTGGAAATCCTCTGAATATTGTAGGGAGTAATGGAGCAGGAGAGATTTAATCAATGATAGTTAAAGTTTAGGTAAGCGTTGCTCAGTCTTTATTATATATATATACATATATATATATATATATATATATATACGCATATTTTACACCGGCTACGTGAATATACATGAATTTACAGAAAATTCATAGATCACGTTCGATTATTATGTCATTTATTTATTAAACCAGGAGGGTTTAGGGTATGATTGTACACAACAAAAATAATGCCGTTTATCAAATACAAATTTAAACTTTATGTAGGAATATTTATTTTTTAATTTATCCGCCGACTAGTTTCATCAGAACGCTGTCCATTGACAATTGAAAAAATAATGTAAATAAATAACAACTAAATAATGTTCCCTTACAAACATTTCACAATAATGGTAATTATATTGCAAAAAATATGATGTCAGTCTTTACGGTTTATTAAAAACGTGATTTAAGCGCTGCCTTAAGTGTTATATTTAATATTATAGCTTAATATTTGAAAGAAAATTTAACATACTTATCGATTATTTAATAACCTTTGAAAGTTCCTAAAAGGTTCGGATTATGTAGAATAGCGCGTTTCAGACTATTCTGCTTCAGTGGAATAATAGAAAATCTTTAATATAGTTTGTTTTTCCTTATAGTGAAAAATATTTAAAATCTGGATGTAATAAGATAAATTACTGAATGCTTTCTTAGAAATCGGTTAGTAAGACGGGCAGTCGGTTGGGCCTAGTTTGATTCCACAACGGGTTTCAAATTAAATTGCACTATAAATATTTGTTTTTTTAATTTTCAGTTTTTTTATAATAGTTATTTTTATATAAATGATTCACACACAATACGTGGGTATTTTTATTATTGTTATTTATTACATATTATATTAGTGTATTTTGTTCGTGAGTATGTAAGCTCTGTTTATATTAACTGGATGGAAAGAAAATTAGATCACTCGAAATGGAAAAATCTGCTGGTCGAAATGTTCTTCGAATATTTCTAGGGAATATCGTACTTTGGAGTTTGATCACGGATTCTCATGAAATAACATAACCAACTTCTCGGAAATTTTCATCTCCGTTTTGTCGCAGTTAATTTTGTTGATGTTTCACACGAACGCTTCTGATAATGGAATGGGTTGGCGTTTTGTTGTCCCGCGAAAATATTTTGATGTGAAATGTCAAGTGACTGTCGACAACTGTGCGTCTCAACGTCAACAGAGGTGATCACAATACTCCATTTAAAATAGCATTAATTTTTTAGGCGTATTATCAACAGTTACCCATTTAGATATTTACAATTAAAAAAAATACGCTTTCACATCATCCACATGCCTGTTCAATTACTGTGTCGGGGGGGGGGGGGGTTTAAAGGAAAATTTTATTAATTTAACTAGCCCAGAGAAACGGTTACCTACTCAAAGAACATTATTAAAGCGATGGGTTCCAATTGCTTACTTGCAGTCAAGGAGTATTGAAGTATATTACAGTGAGTGAATGAAATATAACTAACAAAAAATTCCTTTCACAATAGTATAAAGCCATAGAAAATCAAAGCGTTAGATAGGATCATATGGTGATAATAATTACTCGAAAATATAATTTTATTTTACGGCCAAGCTTTAAAGCTATTTCGAAATAAGAACCAATTGAGTTTACCATACATCACTAATGACTTTCAGGGATTCGGTTATTTATTAAATTTGAAGAATATATTTTTCTGAACAAGTTTAGGTATTTAGCAATTTATAATCTCCGTATAATGCAGGTTGAATATTCACCCCTTTCTCAATTTTTAATGTCCTCCTCTGTTCATTATGTTCAATCTGAGCTCGGTAAATCCAGTTAGGATAAAAACGCCGAGTTCAAGAAAAGGGTTCATTCGATAAAATAACCACGTTGTCGAGAGTCTGTGATAAAATGAACTTTCTGATAATGCACCAATCCAATCTTCGGTTTGAACACAAGTTGTAAATCACGCTTACTTTAAAGTTAAATCTGTTGTAAATTGTGGTGCTCCTAAATTCAGGATGAGATCCGCAACCATTAATTCCTTTTTTGCGGAAATTTTGTCCGTAAAACAGTCAACCATTGCAACGTTAGCAGTACTACAGTAATATGGTATTAAAATGCTTTTACTAATCAAAGGTCAGGTTTAAACGATTTCGTTTGACTAGGCATACGCTCAAAGCAAATAAACACTAAAAAACTGTTAAAGAAAATTATTTCAATTAGTAATTTATTTATTTTGTCCATTTGTAAAACACAAAATGACGCATTACCTGTTTATGGCTGAGCGGTATTAAATCCAAGATCGCTTAACTTTTACAGAACCGCTGAGCGATAAATGCGCTTAGCCGTATTGTTAATATCGAAATGGTTAATCAGGCTGTTTGTGAAAACTCCCTTAGGATCCAGCGTGTGAATGGTGTATAACTAAACTAACAATAATTTGCTGTAATAAATATAAATTAATATCAATTCCAGTTCCACCTTCACAGGAGAGCATACGAGTGCTAACAATGATTGAACAATATGGTTTTCCCACAAAAAAACACATTCGTACCGCTGCACCATCTGTTTACGGGTATATTGAAATTTGTTTTTGGAACAATTTAAAGTTGCGTTTTTAAAAATATATATATATATTGTCGATCGCTGCCGTAACAGATTGGTAAAGAGTCCACAGTATCCCGGGGAGACCGGTGTTGCATACAGAAGCAGCCTTGTCCTAGAACACGCGCCACTCCTGGCAGCCCACCTCTGCCCGCCGCCTGTAGCCTGCCGCCACTGGCCACCGCTGCAAATCAGGGAAAGGTGTAGCATCTAGCCGTAACCGTAGCCTATAACTTCGCTACGCCACTTATATGCATAGCTTAGCACTCCATGCAACTTTGCAAGTCGGGAGTTGCAATAGCCGAGTAAACCGCACAAATTGTTGCACGGGTTACTGCGTGTGAGCGACAGTGATTTAAATTACTTACTTTGGGTGAAGGTATAATATTACACTATTAAAAGTAATTTTACGTCGCTTTCCGATCTCAAGTGTTGTTGACATTCATAATAAATTACAGTGTACATATTTAAAAAGAAAATAACTACATTGTTTCTATTAATTTGTTAATATAAACGGATTTATTATTTAAGTACGTTTTAGAAGTTTACGATAGAAAATATAATTACCAATATAATATTGATTATACTTAGTACAAAAAATAATACATAACGTAATAATTAGACAAATTGAACAAATAAAGCTGGACAATTGTTCATAGTAGGAGAAATCGTGTCGGAAATAAATAATATTTTTTATAACTGAGCGCCTAAGTACCAAGTTTTTCAAATTTGTTGTTTTAAAAAAAAACATTTAACTGTGCATTTTCAGTTTTTCTAAACAATATGTAATTTGAAAGGCACTATGGAATAAAAAATTTCTTTTCAAGAAAACCCACTTGACAGTTTGAAATAATCAAGCTCCTTCTTTAGCTTAAGAATAAGAATCTCGGCATTCACAAAAAAACCGACTCTAAAAACCCTCATTTCAATAATTGAGCGCATTCGTGTGTCTACGAAATGGGGAGGATTTTAAAATGAAGTACAAATTGCAATGCGGCTTCCTCAAGGGTTGTCGGCTGCACTCGGAGATCCGTAAAATACCAGGGTGTCATTAGCATAATAAATAAAATGGGTGCGCTTATGTGCCAGGGACACGTGTGCGTGACGTTTCGCAAAATATTCGACAAAAAACTGATTCACCTTGCGATGTATACGATACCCGAATGAAACTAGACAGTGAAATATCGGAGCACGCAGCCCGCAGACAGCGAGACAAATGGCCACTAGAATATGTATTTGTATTTTTGAACTTTGCTACCTTGAATCATAGCTTAAATAAAAGACATAGTTAAGTTTCATCTAATCCTGACCTCAACTCAAAATCTGACCCGTTATCGTATTTTTTTAAACTAA
This sequence comes from Halesus radiatus, assembly GCA_022606495.2. Lineage (NCBI taxonomy): Eukaryota > Metazoa > Arthropoda > Insecta > Trichoptera > Limnephilidae > Halesus > Halesus radiatus. The sequence goes on along the minus strand of JAHDVE020001632.1, from coordinate 1,985 downwards.
ATAACCATTATGCCATTTATTCGCAGGGGTAGGCAGATGGGATGGATCGACATGCTACTCTATCATAGGAAACATTTATTTTAATAAAATTCGTACACTTCTTACTATTTACTTGATTCGACGTAAGTATTTCATTTGCTTTACCATGCAAGAGGAGTCTCTGACTACTTCATTTTATTCACCTGCGTATTATCCATAAGTTTATCATCCATTCAAGGGGTTCCCAAACCATTTCAGGAATGTTGTATCCATTTTCATAACTAAGAAATCCACCTTCATATCTGTATTCGAGAAAGAATAATTTACAGACAAAGAGGGCACATAATATCTATTGCTGAGACGAAGAAGTGGATGGCTTCAGTAATTTTTTAGTTTTATTGGCAATAGTCTGAGAGAAAGACCGGCGTGCTCCCACTCCCTTTGCCATCCACATCTGCCTTGATGCGGTGGGTGGGAGGAAGGAGCATTTGGCCAAGGCGCCCACAAGGGGCTTCGGACAGAAGATGTGCAGTGTGCAGTATCGGTATAAGTACCCGGACGCTGAAAGCTGAAAGGGCAGGGCCAGGATATTTTTTCTATTTCGTAATTACTTCGCAAGTATTTCAATTTGTATTTGATACTTAGAATTTCATTAGTTTAATGACTTGGCCTTTTACATTAAAGTTTTCACTATTATAATGGGATTGTGAAATAATAGTCAATAATAATAACAATAATAATTGGATGATTTGTACAGCGCCGTTTTTGTGAAAAATCACGTCGAGGGTTATAATACAATGTATTATCTCGGAGAACAGGTGATAACGAAGAATCACTTGACAATCTTGCACGCACTTATATACCTACATTGTTGTCTCTATTTCACGGTCTCTCTGGTTTAGAAGACGTCGAGCATATGTGCGTTACAATTAGGAAGTTTTCTTTAACATAGCGATAAATAAATTGGGTTGATAAGTTGTAAAATATATATTACGTGAACAAGAAAGTATCTAGCAACAAAGAGAAATGTGATTTGAATAGAATTTGGGACAAGTGAAGCTTTTCCTACACATGTATGTACATACCGTTTAAAATTCTCCTGATTGTCTCTATCGTATAAATGTAAAGCGATATTTTGTAAAGCATCGGTCATTTGGGGTAATTTCAACGCTGCTGTGAGTGATCGCCACTTGTTTTATCCGCTAGCAGGTGATCAGACGGATTAAAACAACGAAGGTAGTAGCGAGTGAAATGTCCTACATGTCGAAAAATACATGAAATCAACCAAAAACATTCAATTACTAGCAACTAGTGATTTGAGATGTCAGACAAGGCGATACTAGTGCCGCGTAGCGATGAAAAAGTCTCGTGACAGGCAACTAGTTCACGTGATCGCCAAAATCGCGACTTAATTGCGATCAATTTTGAACATGTTCTAATATTCTAATTGAATCGCGCGAATGTCTAAAAGCTGCTAATTGAGTTACTAGCAATGAATACCTTATTGCACGAAGCGATTTCGACGCTACTATTCAAATATTAGCATTGAAATCGAGGCTTTACTGAACGATCAATGTAATTTCAAATGGAATAAATAGTGTAGAGAGCTAGTGATAGTGAACACAAAGTAGAAGTTTGAAATTTTTAATAATTGTTATCGTAATTTGTAATTTTTTACTTGTTTACCATACAAGCCACTTCAGTTGATCAATAGAAAACTAAAAAGAAGGAAAACATAAATAATCTTTTTTGTTTTAATATTATACCAGACTATGTTATTTATTGTCCCAACAAAAATTAATTAATTCCAACAAACAATAGAATTTTCTAGAGGGCTTATCCACTATTTGTTTTACATTATATAATATACATATAATAATAATAATAATAATCGGATGATTTTTATAGCGCCGTTTTTGTGAAAAATCAACTCAAGGGCGCTGTACAAATCTTACTTCCTATTTATTATTCCTATATTACATCTATTACATTATTTTTTTTTGGAC
>JAHDVE020001631.1:0-29044 GCA_022606495.2 Halesus radiatus | reverse complement strand
ATTCACTTTCTGTAAAGCATCTCTTTCTCCAGTTATTTCTCTGATGATTCTCTCAAGTTCTTCTATTTTCCCATCCTTTTCCTTTAGCAATGCTTCTGTTTCCGCTCCTCCACTTGAAGACCTGTGTTAAAAAAAAGTTTAGACAAATAAAAATTCTAGAAATTTTAGGCTTGAAAAAAAAATCAACAACAGTCTCTGTGCGTCGGAAATGAAAATTCTGTATTTACTTTGCAATATCTTCTTTGAGCTTCCTGATTTCATCATGAAGTTTCTTAATCTGTTCATTTAACTTTTTGATGGTTGCTTCAGATTCCATTGCCACGCTCGTACTGACTCTACTGGCCTTGCGTTTGGTGTCTGTTAAGGTTTGTACTCCATTTTTACATTTTGCTTTCAGATCGTTCTAGAAAGTAGATGGCAATTAAAATATTGTGTTTTCCTTTTGTATTGTCAAAAAAGGACAAGACAGAAGACATTTGAAGGGCACAAGCATCCAAAGCTGAATGATGGAATACTGATGATGAAGAAGAAGACATTTTACAGTATTTCTTTATTACAAATAAGTTACCCACTTTGTACACCTCTGCCGGTTTAAATCTGCATATGGTCATGTTAGAGTCACATTTGTGGACTTTTATCCTTTTTACATTTAATGCTGTAGCTCTACTATGGTTTACAAATGCAACCCCTTTTCCATTATTAGGAACCAGAAAACAAGAACTCTGTACTGAGAACAGCAGAATCCCTCAGGAATAGAGAAATCTCTGGTCTCCTAAAGATGTAAAACAAATTAGCAACAGTCGAAAAAACTTACTATTTCCTTAAGCAAAGAAGCCAGTTCCTTGTCTTTTCCGGCCAACTCTTTATCTTTTCCAGCTATTTCTTTATCTTTAGCAGCTATTATTTTCTTAAGTTCCAGTTCATTCTCTTTGGAATCGCCAACAAAATCTTTACCTTAACAAAATAATTTTTTTAAATTAAAATAGTATTTTTTTTTACGAAACATTTCAAATTGTGATATACGAGGTGTGTTCAAAAGAAAAGGTGAATTTTGAATTTTTTCGAAAAAGTATTTATTTATTCATCAATATCCATTTTCTCCCCTTCAAAGTAATCCCCCTCAGATATAATGCACTTATGCCAGCGCTTCTTCCAATCCTCGAAGCACTTCTGGAATGCGCTTTTCGGTATGGCCATCAGCTCATTCTTCAATTCTGACTTTATCTCATCAATTGTGGCAAAACGCTTTCCTTTCATTGGTCTCTTCAGTTTCGGGAATAGGAAAAAGTCGCAAGGAGCCAAATCTGGAGAATATGGTGGTTGAGGCATGATTGCGGTGTTGTTTTTGGCCAAATAATCACGAACAAGCATTGATGTGTGAGCTGGTGCATTATCGTGATGCAAAATCCATGATTTGTTTTTCACAATTCCGATCGTTTGAGCCGTATTGCTTCACGCAAACGTTGCATAACTTCCTTGTAGTATTCCTTATTAACCGTACGACCTGTTGGCAAGAACTCATGATGCACCACGCCATTGTAATCAATGAAAACAGTGAGCAAAACCTTCACATTTGATAGAACTTGGCGTGCTTTTTCGGTCTTGGCTCTTCTGGCCTCTTCCATTGGGATGATTGGGCCTTGGTTTCGACGTCATAACCATATACCCACGTTTCATCACCAGTTATGACCCTTTTGAGCAAATCTGAATCATAGTTGACGTCATTCAACAACTCCTGAGCGATACTAATGTGACGTTGCTTTTGCTCAAAATTTAGCAATTTCGGAACAAACTTCGCTGCCACACGTTTCATGCCCAAAACATTCGAGAAAATTGCATGGCATGAGCCAATTGATATGCCAACATCCTCTGCAACTTCCCTAATAGTGATTCGACGATTTTACAATACCATTTTCTTCACTGTTTCAATGTTTTCTTCGTTTGTTGACATGGTTGCAACTCCAGGATGCTCATCGTCATTAACATCTTCTCGGCCTTCTGTAAAGCGCTTGTACCACTTATAAACACTTTTTTGAGACAAAGTAGACTCGCCGAATGCCACAATCAACATTTTAAATGCGTTGGAGCACTTTGTTCCATTTTTAATGCAAAATTTAATACATATTCTTTGATCCATTTTTTTCAAAAGTAAAAAATCGAAGAACACACAAAAACGTGACTAACCTTTCCAGTTGTCAAAAACAAACCACTAATCCAAAATGGCTGATAATGATAACAACAAAAAAATTCGATAATCGAATGTACACAGCCCGCGAAAATTCAAAATTCACCTTTTCTTTTGAACACACCTCATATACTTATTATTTTCATATCTACCAATATCAGATTACTGATCGCTGGCTAGAATACCAACTAGTTATTTTTGAAGAATTGCCAGTCGCAAAGTCGTAGACGTGAAGCTAATAAAAATTCAAATTGTTCACAGGTTACTAAACATAATTTTGCAGCTAAAATATAAAATGATTTTGTTCTAAATATGTATTGGGTAAAAATCTTTACTTTTATGTTTTAAGTTCATTAAAATTTAACATAATGCCACAGATTTTTCTTGTTTCTTACCTGGTGCTGTCGAGGTCTCTGGTTTTGAATCCAAGGCAAAAGACATGCCATTATCGCCACCCTGAAAATAAGTTTAATAAATTAATCTTGAAAAATACCCAATTTTGGAAACATCCTATTTATGTGTAATAAATTCCCCAATAATTGTGAAAAGCAAACTCAAGAGTTCTGCAAATTGATAAAATTGTAAATTTTCATATTTTATTTATTTGTAAAAGATAAACAGCTTTTTTAACAAAGATAAATATATAATTAGCCCAAAGAAGCGAACCTAGCAGTCCCCGATAGAGTGCTGATACCAACCCTGATGTATGGCAGTCAGGCATGGAATTGACAGAGGAAGGATGAAAGTAGACTGAATGCTGTTGAAATAAGATCTCTGAAACGAATGTGTAGTAAAACCATGTGTGAAAAATTTTGAGATTCGTAAAGAACACAAGGCTGATGTAAGAGTAATGATCAAGATTAAGAAAGGGCCACTTGGTTCGGGCATGTAGAGCGAATGAACGAAGAAAAGAGTGTAAGGAGAATATATGACACAAATGTGAATGGAAGAAGACGCTGGGACGTCCGAGGAAGACAAGGAACGATCAAGTGAATAAAATACTTGAGTCGGGCCATGTCAGAAGTCGGAATAACAGAAGAGAATGTATGAGACATTGTATGAATGTGAATGAAGTAACAAGTGTACGCCAAGATCGAATTGTTTGGCGGTCCGTCCTATCTGCCTACCCCTGCGTGTAAACTTAGTTGGTGGAAAAACAAGGTTCAACCAAAAAAGTTTCTTATGCTAATGTTGATTAGAGACAGGAGTTTTATTTTACATTTAACAAAGGAAGAGGAGTAGGAAGGAAAGGAGTAGTATTAAAAATGTCCATTTTGTCAGGTTGATCTTGATGGTGTGTTAAATTTTATAATAATGATGGGGTCAGGTGAGTCCAGGCCATAATTCAGATTTTACAATAATAGGATTTGATCATAAATTAAATGTCATGTTTGAAGGGAGTTGAAGTTATGGAATTTAATGGATTCTCTGTAATTTGTTGCTTAAAACAAAACAATTCCTTCAAATTCTTTGGATTCTATCAATAGCTTGGTAGAAAGGTGTCCAAATCGGTCTTCAGTGTTCTAAGTGGGGGGGATATAGGTACCGACTACTTATGTTGCAGAAGGATGTTGTTATATTCGACCTATATTTTCGATTATACCCAATTTATGCAGAATTATGAGTAGAGCTCGGGGCCGTGTCCATGTGACGATGCTTGGTCTGGGTCCAGTGATAGGCAGAAGTCCGATGGGGATCCAGGGTCAGCGGTGGTAAAAAAAAACATGGCGAGTAGAGCAGAAGTCGTAGCGGGCGGAGCTGTCGAGGGAGCAGAGCGTCTTGTCAAGTGGGCGTTTGCTGGCTGACTGCCAAATAGCCATTTTTGGGCTCTATTTGTATGCCCAGCCAGGCACTATCCCGAGCGCTCTAGTTGGATTTTCGCGACGCTATCGGCACATTTCCATGCCAGCAGTGTAGCAATACTTTATCCGACAACACCTGTCTCCGTCGCACCGCGTTGCCTCGCTCTTTTGTTTATTTGGTCATTCTTAATTAGCAGTGACGGGACACTCTACGCCACCTGCACAATATTTTAATAAGTTTGCACAAAAGGACAATGTATCTTTTGGCTAGGGGAGCCGGGCCAGTTACAAAAATCCAACATTTATTTTCCGCTTGGTCCCGGCCCCATAAAAGTGCCGACAATATAATTAATTAATCAATTAAAATCATCGCCGCGCCAAAGATCGCGGAAGAGATGAAGACGTCCGACACAATGGGCATGATAGGACCAAATCTAACCAGCGCTACTATGCTTTAGATGTGCCACTCAAAGCTCAAAACATAGCAGTAATCAAGGAAAATAATAAAGTGGCATAAAAGGAGCTTACAGTTTGGCTCGCCAACACCATTCCTGGCCTGTTTTTTTCCCCACTAATAATATTGAATGTCAATTTTGTGTTTTTACCTTCAGTGGTTCATTACCCCTGATTCCCGCCAGAATATCGGCCAACACTCCTTTAGGAATCAGCCCGTAGCAAGGCTCATTGTCAATCTTTATCAGATCAAACAAGTGGTCGCTTCTTTCATCCTCGTGAAGGGACCAAGCTCTAATATCAGTGCAGGAATCATAAGACTTGATCCTGCCTTCACTCCGTGGCTTCAAATAATAATCATTCGGAAAATTTATTACAAATTTACGATTTCGCAAGACGGCAGTCATGTTTATTGAAATAAATTCCTTTAACAATTTAACAAAAAATACGTTTACATTTCACACACAGCAAAAATTTTGAGAGACTATGTTTAGCTAAATTAAATTAACAAAAGAATTTTTTTTATGTCATTGACATAAGTAGCAATAAAACTCCATTTAAAAATAATGTATTCTATATAACTTACCAACCTACTAAAGTAGGTACCCATTTATTGAGAATTTTCACCCATCTTCAACCTATTTAATCGCCCTTTTTTTTATTTTTTTTTATTTAATATGATAATTTTTTTTACAGAGAGTATATAAATAAGACATGATTCATATAGTGTAACAAAAAATATAATATAGCTATTCCTCACCATAAAGAAACAAGGTTCTTGTGTTTGGTGAGTGATTATCGCTTAATTAATCAAATCATAACTTGAAATACTGTTGTACAATAGCAGGAAAATATGAATTTGTCGTGTAAATTTTGTAATTTATCTCTAGTAATAGTATTAAAGAAATGAAAAGAAAGTAGAAAAAAAGAAGAGAAGATAATAATAAAAGACAAAAAATCTAATAATAATTAAAAAAATAAATAAAATTTAAAAAAATTGTTACAGTAGTTTGAGGTAATTTTTTAATCTATGTTGAAATTCATTTGAAGTGAAGTGATTCCTTGAAGTGATATTTCACAAAATGTAAATTATTACCCAAGTATATTTCTTGTGGTGAATGTATGTCCAAGGGTATGAAAAGGATAACCGAATATGAAAGAGATAGCATGACTCGCCGGATCATGTAAGCGAATGAAGGGTTCTCTCATCCTTCTTCATTCCTTAAGACTCAACTTCTAACATTGCGACCATTAATTATACTCTAACTACCGTCATTATGACTTGTCATTCCACCTCGACGACACGCATTATATCCAGGACGTGTGGTCATCACATTTATTACATACTGTCATTTAAATAAACCTATTTCTGCACATATATAAAACTATATACTTAGTCAGTGACGTCGCTAGCTTTCAAGCTGAGGGGGAGCAACTTAAAATTTTATAGAGCTACTCAGTTCAGCACTCTTTACTGCCTTCGATATAAAAATAACAGATCTGTAGTTTTGGTGCCAGTTACAAACTTTTGATTCCTCTTTTTTTTCTATCATTTATTTGTATAGGGAGGGCACGACCCCCCGCTGTACTAATTCATTCCAATAATGGACCAAAAAAGGAAGGTGTACATAATAATATATTAAAAATCTGTATCAGTGCTAATCAACTCCACACAGGGTGTAAATCAAATTTAATCATTTTATTAATGCGTAGAAATAAATTATTATTTTTTCAATGATACCTACTATCAACAAAATGATGGTCTTCTCATTTTTTCAAGCAATTTTTTATGATAACCAACCGTTTTCAGTTCAGCCTGAACCTTCATCAGGGTTATACAAAAACATATTAAATCAATTACAGAGTTACAGGGATACTTATAGGTAATTTAGAAGATCGAGACAGAACATCAACTATGTTGCGGGTGAGTGGTGGGGGCGAGTTAGGAGGGAGGGAGGGGCTAAAAATAGGTGTAGGGAAGGGAAATATATTTAAAATGGGACTATTTGATAAATCTATTGTTTATTTAATAATTGATAAACTAAAGTTTTTAAGACAAGATTTTTGTGCATAGCGCAAAGGGTAACAATTATTTTTATAAACAATAATTATTAGCCTGAAACACTCATCCAAATTGAAAAAACCTTCCGAGAAAAGATAAATGTCGCCGACAGGACTCGAACCTGCACCCTTCTGATTGCCGGTCAGATGCTCTACCATTGAGCTACGTCAGCTTATCGCAAACCCGCCAAGTTAATCAATATATACTAGTGTTTCATTCAATAATTACTGTTGTGTTCCTGCTTTTCCATTTTGAATGTAGGTACATATTACTGCACATTTTGTATGAAATAAATCGCGGTAAATGCATAACGCACTTCCATGCCCAAGACCCAAGTGATAACTTATACGGTAAAAATGCTGGAACCGAGAATTAATATCCATCAATCATGTCATCGGAACCACACTGTACAATACGTTGGTTCGCTGGACAGGAGTACATTGTAGTGTCGTCATCTCCCGCCGAGTGTGATAACCGTTTTTGACCGAAAAATGAATTTAGGCTCTCTGGTTATATGGCCTTAAGTGCGCAGCAGGCTTGCCAAGCTAAACTTACTACGGTGCTTTACTATGTGTACAGTCTAAATGAACTCCGATCCATAGACCCGCAGAGGTCCCTGTGATTTAAATGAAAAAAGTTTTTTGTTTTAAACCACTTTATTGAATTTATACATATGTTGACCGATTTCGGTTAATCTTTACCTTCCTCCAGGACCATTATAAACCGTTTAAATAATTACAGTTCAGAGGAAGGTTAAGGTTAATCAAAACCGGTCAACATATGTATAAATTCAGTAAAGTGGTTTTAAACAAAGAACTTTTTTTCATTTAAGTATAATATCAAGCCACAAAGTGATTGCTTTCTTCCATAATTTAATAATTATTTTCTTATATTTTTTTTTATATTGAGAATTTCATATCATTATCATCTATTTATGTGTTTATTCTGTGTGTAATTTAATAATAATTCTGCAAATACATTAGTTAAGGGACCATTTTTTTTAATAGAAGCATATTACATAAATGTCCTGTTTGTGTCTTAAAGAAATAAATAAATTTGTAATCATTGAAGATAATATATTGTATATTATCTCCAACAATTAAAAATATATTACAAAGAGGTTTATAAGCTACAATAAGTTATCCCAAAAAAATTAAATAAATAAATATCTAACAATTTTTGCGGTATTGTTATAAGATGTTTGCTGTTAATCAGAGTCAGGGTTCTGTTCCCACGCCCTCTCCATCACGTTCAGATCGGTCTTCAGATCCGGGTTGTGCGGCTGCAGCCTGATGGCGGCCTTCATCTCCCCGATGGCCTTATTGAGCATGCCGACCCTCGTCAGGGCCGCGGCGCGTCTGGCAATGCACCTCACCCGGCTGTCGAGGTTGGAGGCACAGTGAGGCTTCATGAGATCCAAAGCCTCGGAACAATCTTCAATCTGTAATCAACATAAATCCTTAGTAACTTTTCAACGTAGAAAGATTCCTTGGAACGCACATATTCATCCCCTTTTTCTTATGTGATTACTCCACAACCGGAGCCAGTTAAGCAAAGGTAAGCTTACTAGGAGAATGTTGTATTACTGATGGAAAGGGAAGAGGAAGGTTTGGAAGTAACTGGCTATTCAGATCTGGTCACTAAACATGTCTGAAACCATTTTGAATGTGAATAGTGGTTTCTCACAGGGCGGAATCAAGTAGTACTGTATACAAGTTGTATTTAATTTTTATTCTTTATGAATAATTGACCAAAAAACAAACATATTAAATAATTAAAAATGTACTTTGTTTTCACCACTTCACCACTTTCATAAAAATAAATAAATATCTCTACATGTTTCGATAGCAATGCTATCATCCTCGGTAATATATGAATACTCCTGAGGATGATAGCATTGCTATGGAAACATGTAGAGATATTTATTTATTTTTATAAAAGTGGTGTAAACAAAGCACATTTTTAATTATTTAATTAATAATGACGCCACAAAGTTACCAATCGTTTGAATAAATTATAAAAAAACATATTTTTATCGCCAGGTTTCGAAACCGCAAACCTCCGGGTTCAGAGTTAAGAACCTAACCACTCTGTTAGGAAGGATGTTGGTTTAAAAAAAGTACAATTTTCTCTCATTAGATCACAAATAAATATAATGTGTATTGGGGTCTTACGCATTTATTAAAGTTCCCCACAGCAAACTGGCAGATGGATCTGTTGGCATAGAGGGCCGGCAGCTTGCTGGACAGCTTAATGCCGTGAGAGTAGGCGCTGATAGCCCCGAGGTAGTTCCCAGTCTTGAAGAAGCTGTCGCCTTTCTCCTTGCACCACACGGGGTCTTGCTCTTCAGGGCGTAGGTCTTCAGAAACGAACCCTGATTTAAAAAAAAAAATCCTTTTGTTATTATTAAAATACAAATGAATTTTTTTTTTCCACACATGAAGCTTTGAGGTTTCTGCAGAGCCTATCTCACCTTTGAGGTCATTGGGGATGCTGTGAAAGCAGGAGTGAACTGGGTCCAAAGAATCAGGGACGTTTAATGTTTTGTTTTATGTTTCAAAAACCCAATCATTTCTGATTACATCTAAAAGGAAATAACAATCTAGTCTCCCTTAACGGAAAAAATCGTCCCAACAAGCCATCCATTGTTATGCATTGCGTAACCCTAAGTTACTAGCTCAGGTATGAAGACTCCATCGAAGCCAGAGAAAAGCCTCTCAGAAGCTGGGCGTATTATACAGGGCCCGCAGATACTTTAATAAAACACAACTGATGACTCTATACAAATCGCAAGTCAGCCCCACTGTAGAATTTGGCAGGCTTGACCAAAATATCTGAAAAATACCCTTGACTCTGTGCAGAAACGGGCGGTCCGTTTGATAGATTCGCCTATCTTAACAGATTGCAATTTTCGGAGAACAGACGTCAAGTGGGAATCCTGTCCTTGTTCTACCGGTATTTCAATGGAAGATGATCTGAAGAACTAGCGTCATTGGTCCCTTCGGCACAATCGGGAAACATACCAAGCACGCGCCCAACATTTGCACACGATTGACATTTGTCAAATGAGAATGGGTTGCTTCTATGACTGGATCTTGTGTTCAACAGCTCGACTGTGGAATGATCTGCCGGCCTCTGTTTTTCCTCCCTCCTATAACATGGGTCTCTTTAAAACCCAAGTTCACTCCTTCCTATCTTCCAAAAGACACTCCACAAAGCATCCCCAAAGATGACATAGGCGTTGAGGGAAAATAATTCCCTCAGGGCCACCTGTATGGAGTAACTGTAAACAAAAAAATGGAGACCAAATTTAAATATTTTCAACCGGAATGGTCAACTTTTAGTCCCATCCCATCTCATTAGTGTGTACAAATGACAACGCAAAATCTTGAACTACCAACTAAATATTTACTGACCTGTAGCTCTTCGCGCCTCTGTGATATTCTTCAACCAGACCTCTTCATCGTGAGCACTCGACTCTCGGCATGGCGTGGGAAAAATCCTCTCGGTAAAAGAAACTCCAAGAGTGACGGTCTGTCGTGGGGCTGGAATACTTCTATTCTGAATATCAGATATCACTTTCCTATAAAAATCAGATTTTTTCGGTTCTGCTTTCTCTATCACTAAAGTATTTCCAGAAAGTAAACTTTTATTATCATTTAGTGCATTTGAATCTTTTGCATCCTTTAGCTCTCTGATAATAACACCCCTTCCTTTACTTAGATTAAGTTTTTTTGGCGATTGAGCAATATCAGTACATATTGCTTTAGACTGTCTCCAATTTTCCAAATCATTCATTGCATTGTTCCGCTCTAGATCCCGCTTCGCGTCAACTTCACTCCTCCTCTTGGTATCCATTGCTATTGCTTCTGAAACTGCAAACTTTCCATGTTGAGCTTTCAATTTGATTTGATCATCGAGCGCTTTCCTAGTTTTTATCTGAATTCCTTCAATGATCTTTTGCTTCATCGCCACCTTTTCTTTTTTGTCAATGTCAGCTTCAAGTTTATCCCAATGTCCATGTTCAACTTTTGTTACTTCTATAAAAGCTTCCTTATCTGTGTAATAACATTTCATTGTTGAATCATCAATATCGTGTCTAAAGAAAACTTCAAATATGAATGGTGGAAAATGGAGCTTGATGAAATTTTTTGATACTTGAATATCTACATGAGAGTAATGAATTCCTCTCAACGGAACACATATAGATATTGAATCATTTGATTGCTTCCAAGTAAAATCTTTTATTACAATTGGCATTTTCAAGTTTTGCAATATATAATTGACAAAATAAACAATCGATGGTTTCCTAGGTGTTGAATTTCGCGGAATTTATTATCGCTATGGCAAGTATTATCAACGCGGAGCTAGAATTCTCATGTGAAAGTTATTTTCGTGTGACATATTGTGATATATCCTTTGTAATGCCTATAAGAAATGACCGAATTCACAGACATACTTAGTTTCTAAAATTGTGCATTTCAGGTAATAATAATTCCCAGACTAGACCTGCCATAAAAATTTCGTACAAAGACTAACCGCGCATATTGTTCTTCAAGCCGGAAACGATTGTAAAGTACTACATCGTAAAGTAGACCACCCTTAATTACTATTTTAGAAAGTCGGCATTTCCTTTGAGATTTTATTGGACAGCAATAAAAACCTCAAAGGAAATGAGCCGCCCAAACAATACGAGTCATAAAACGATCCCTACAGGTAGACAGGCAACAGGGCTCTTTGAAGAGAGAGTCGGGTTCAGTCTTCCGCCCAGGAAGAACAGTCGGGTTTAGCCTTCTGCCCAGGAAGGTTCCTATTCTCGCTCCTCGGAGAGGCCGCCCAGGTCCTCTGACCGCGAGTGATTATTACGCTTCCATCCCAGAAGGAAGTACGATCTCCGCCTTTCGGAGATTTATTTGCAGAAGTCGCCCAGGCTCTGCACCGCGAGTGAGTTTTACGCATCCGTCACAGAAGGAAGTCTGGTCTTCGCCCTTCGGCGATCTACCGTAGAAGTCGCCCAGACTCTGCACCCCGAGTCGAACCCCCGCTTCTGCCCAGGAAGTTAATGATCTTCGCCCTTCGGAGATCAAACCCCGGAGACCGCCCAGGCCTCTGATTATCGCCGCGTTTGTATCTAATCCCGATCCGGAGGTACTTAGATACCTAGAGCGAACGCGAGGACTCTGCATACAAAGCAGCCACTGGACTCTGGACAGCCGTCAGTAAAGGGAAGTGCCTCTGAACTCTCATGATAATTCTTCCACCCTGTCAGCCAAGTGAATCTCTAACTTTAAGAATCAACTTTTTCGTATAATTAAGCCAGTGAATCTCTAGTTTTAAGAATACAAACTTTTACGTAGATTTAACAAAGTAAACAGTTCATTTTAAGTGCAAAGACTTTACAAGTAGATTTAAGTACTTGCCTACCTAGTTTTATTGAAATTTTGTGTCTAATTAAGATTAACTTTAGTTTAAGACTAACCCCACGATTATCAAAATAAATGACTTGTTGTAAATACCTTAATTGCTTTTCAGTTATTCCTAGAATTATAACCCACTGCACTAAGTATCGTCTTATCAATAGGGTACAATCACAATTTTTTTTTTCTAAAAATTACAAACTGGAATATTGAAACGATTTTTTTACGATAGGAATAGTCCTTCAACAACGTTTTGAATATTCACATTTCAAATTAGAGCCAAAACGCCTTCTTTAGCGCGGTTTTGACTTGTGACGTGGGTGCGCATATCTTGACAGCTGCCATAGTCACGCTAGTGTAATCCAGTAATCAGTCTTCAGTTGATCGTTTGTTTTCAGAAGAAAATTTCCGTAAATACCGTGTATAAATACTGTATAGTACCAAAGTGTACAAAAACAACATATTTGACACCAAACAAACTATTTATGAATGTCCCAAATGATATTATTATGCGTAAAAAGTGGTGTCACGCGATGAAAAGGTGCATTAAAAAAATGGTGTACTTTCTGTTAAATCTCATCATTCTTGCTGTGAAGATCATTTCAATGAAAGTAGCTAAATTCATTTATGTGAAATGTATATTCTAAAATAAAAATCTGTCAAGAATTAAGACCAATTGTAGTATTTTTAACAACGTTAAGCCTCGTAGAAAATTTCAAAGTGCTTTTAAAATTTTTGCACAAAAATATATTTTTAAAGGAAAGTCTTATATTGGGTACGAATTAGACTACATAGTTTTACAATATTATATTTCAAAATATACATAATGTCATTTCAGGTTATATGTTAAGAAATCTCTGTCAAAAAAAGTTTTACCATACCTAAGGCAAACTGTACAAAAAAGATTGCGTGCCGATAATAAAAGACGCAATTATAATGAGGGAGCCCATGAGGAACGGAACATCGGACCCAGAGCCCTCAACATCTACAGCCGCTAATCTTCTTTCGGAGCCCTCCACTTCAACAGCCATTCTCAACCTTCCTTCCTTCAGAAGCTGCTGATAGCAATTGTAAAATGGTTGATAAGGCGGTACACGCAGATATTCGCTGTCGTGTTACCTACAGAAGCAAATCTACTTCAACCGTGCCAACAATGACAAACACGGCTTGCTCACCATTGAAATTCTCACTCACAAAGCCTGTTTCTACCAAAAGTGGCTACTGTAGGCCTACTCATAATAATATAGATATTGTGTCCACTAGTTCCGAGGACAATGATTCAGACTATACTCCCTCTGCATTAGACTCGGACAGTAACATTTTTGATGGCTCCGAGATTGATACTGGACTTGTAAATCTGACCATGAGAAAATCTTTCATGCTTGTCATACAGAGGGAGCCTAGACTTTAGACTGTTTAGGAATCCCTAAGGAAATGTACCACATCATTTCTGTTTTATTTGCCAAGGCACCTACAGAAACAATTAATGTATTAATTGCGCTTAAAAAAATAAGGTTAGATTATTCATTCGCTATTCTTGCGCTTCACTTTGGTTTGTCGCCTTCCTCTGTAACACGGATTTTCTACAGGACTATCAAAATATTAGCGACTTTATTTCAGGAACTCATAATTTGGCCAACCACACCCAAAATAAGAGCTCAGCTACCAATATCCTTCAGGGCTAGGTATGGGAATGTTCAGTCCACAATAGACTGTCTAGAAATACAAATAGAAAAGCCCTCAAATCCGATTCACCAATACTTGTGTTGGTCAGAGTATAAAGGATGCAATACACTAAAATATCTAATTTCATGTACACCAGATGGTCTGGTAAACAATGTTTCATGTGGCTATGGTGGTCGTGCGTCTGATGCAATAATTATAGAGGACTGTGGTTATTTGTCGCGCCTGAGACCTGGAATGTCTGTAATGACTAATGACGGACAGGGGTTTTAAAAATATTTCCCATATTTTGCAGCAGATGGACTGAGAACTGATTCGCCCACCGATTGTTTTTGCGAACGTTCATTCTAGCCGCGAAGAAGTCAAGCAGTCCAAAAGAATTGCCGCATTGCGCATTCACATGGATCTCGTCATAAGTAGAATTAGAGAATTCCAAATGCTCAGAATGCATGCGAGTACTGACCATAATCACATTCCCATAATTGATAACATTATTATTGTAGTATGTGGTCTTATTAACCTGCAAGGGTTACTCATTAAAATGTAATATTTAAACCAACTGTTGTTTTAATTTGTGTGAGACCCTCCCGTGTGAAGGCAGATGTTATATGATTAGTACATCTGCACTTTTTTTTATATGAATACCGCACAAGAGTCCCAACTGCTACCAACCGTCTGGAGCCAGTGAGACTATGGCATTCCCAATTGGGAAATGTTGTGAGGCTGAAGGTATTGGGGAGGGGAAGTAGAAGGGGAAGAGGGAGGTGGGGAAATAGGGAAATGGCACTGATGATGGATATTGCAATGTATTCCTTACCGTGGGTAATGAAAGTTACCCCAATATGTCTTACAATATTGGCTGAGGGAAAAATCAATGCAATGAGTTAACAACTTTATGTACACAGGATGTGAAGGAAAGACTGGTGGAAAATGTTTTTTTTTTAAATTTTTATTTAACTAAAGAAACACTTACAGGAAATACAAAATGGGATAAAAAAAAATTAATTTAAACACTAGAAGTAGCTATGTAAATTTAAGTTTCTTATAAATAGCTTAGGACCAAAATGTTAAGCATTTTTCCATTAAATCTAAACAGTAATTTTGATCATATTCTACGTAACAGACAATAACCTCTTTCGAACTTTCAAAGTCAGGCTTTGCTACACAATACATACCTTTGCATTTTTGCAATTGCATTTGAGCCATGTACTTATCACAGAGTTTGTCCATGGCAACCGTGAAGTATCTTCTTAAAGCTGTATCGCTACTTGGACATTTCACTTCTATAATGTAATTTTCTCCTATTGCATCTGGAGAAGCTCCAAAAAAAGGATGCTGATTAGAGAGAATCAGGCCGCACTTCTCAAACTTTATCTGAAGTATTTCTTCCACTTCTTTCAACACTTCAGCCTCTAGAACTCTGCCACGCCTAAGAAACTAGAATGCTCTCAACGAGTGAGCCTTCCATGGTTTGACAATGAGCAGCTTCATGGGCTTTAGATGCGGTAATTCTAGCGTACCTCAAGTTGTGCCACAATGGACAGTTTGACTGCTCAACAGTCATCTGAGCTGCCCTTTGACAGGCAACGGTGTTCATATTTTGTTGGCAATATTTTAAAAAATCTTCTGATGTTGATCCCACATCATTGTACAGAAAATTACAAATCACATTATGTAAGGAAAGATTTTCGATCACCGTTTGGTCGACAAACTATTTTAACAGCTGAATATCTCATACACCAAGCTCGATGCTGTCGTCTATTACTGATTTTTAAAAAGATCCATCGCTCTGCGGCAGAGCAGCAGGAGCAGCTTTCCCTAAATCGCTCGCCTTTATAAAATTCATTGTGGTTCCTATAGCAGCCATCTTCGACCGCTTCCAGTAACACTGAGAGGACGTTTTTGCAGAGTCTTCGCTTCTTCGGTGCAACCACGATAATAAAGTTACCACATGTTTGCAACCGCCTAAAACAATAACAATAATTAGTATCATAGCAGTAGTGAAATATTGAAAAGAGGGACACAAATTATTTAACAAATAACAATACAAGGCTCTTCTCTTTCACCTACCTTGTGATGCCGGACAATCTTCACATTTGCAGTACTCGATTACTTCTTCTGCTTCGTTGCATACCAAAATTACTGAATATGCCTTCGTACGGACTCTGTGCTCCGGAGTAACCAGGGCCTTCACAGTGCAAATGGCACCAACACGTTTCACTTGGACGTAACCGATGGCACTGTCTCCGTAACTCTCTCTGCAGGATCTACAAATTATAATTACATTCATCATTATAAGGCACAATATTTATTTGTACTATTTCACACACCTAAATATTATACTGTACTGAAAGTCAGTTTCAAACATATTGTGGTTAGGTTTTACAACTGTCAAAAAAGTAAATACTTTAGATTTATTTAGCATAAGATATAAAACGTATTACTTTAATAAAAGTATAGTTAGAAAATCCAATATACATCATGAAACATTGCATACTCATCAAATAATGATTTACTTACCGTAAAACTTTAACGCCTCGCATTTCAGCACTAAAAAAATCAATTTGCGAAAAGAAAACTGCCATCATAATCGCGTCGATTTTTGGCAAATTATCAGACTGCCCTTGAAGAAAACCACTGTCTGTCATGATAGTATGTATTTAAAATATATATTATATACAAACAAATGGGTTTAGGATGCGTAACTAAATGATTATGGCCTTATCAAACTTATTCAAACCAGCAACTTTCAACAAAAACTACTTGACGTTGGACTCGTGAGCGCGTTGTGACGTCAAATTTCATGTCTCGTTATCGATATTTGAATTTTCAAACAACTTTAAAAGTGAATTATTTAATTAATAATTTTTTTTGAGGTTTTTAAGTACGAAATTCGAGGTGAGTTATTTTTTTACATATATTAAATGCATTGAAAACACTATATTACATATACTGCATGTACCCTATTGTATCCTAACGTGCTTCTAGTCGTAAGTTGAAATTCATAGAAATCTTATACACATTGATTTTTTCCATGGACAAACAACACGTTCTCGATTCCGACGTTTGTTTTTTGACGCGATCTCAGGAGTCGAATTGCTAGTTTAAAACACTCGAGGCATTCATTTTGTCATATAAACGTGATATAATATATTTTAAAATATGTATCTGCGATTTTTCCTCAACGAGAAAGGCGAGAGGGTATACACATTGCTGGTACTTCTTATTTTTTGATTTAAATTTCATTGTAAGACGTGCGCGTTCCGAAACAATGTATTTACTTATTTTTCTTTCTTTCCAGAGGGAAGATCCCACCAATAACCCAACTCTATCAGCCCATCCAGGTATGTTGTTGTTTTGTATTTCTTTGTACTGAATTTACATAATAATCTATCCATGGAATGACTCCTAAACATACGAAATAACCTTAAATATGATAATCTGTTTTACATACTAAAATGTGCATTAAATATGCATATAAGCACGTATTTATTTATAATTTAAAAAAACTAACAAGAAAAATACGTGCTTAAATGCATTATTTACCGAAAAACTAACCTAAAGGTGAGGCAGTCATCTGGGTATTTACCTACGTTTTTTAAATATAACACCAGTTATATCGTAAGTTATTTGACGGCCTCCATAGTCGAGGGATAAGGTTCTCAACTACGAATCCGGAGGTCGCAGGTTCGATTCAATTGAATTGTGTTAAGGGTCCAGTATAAGACCGCGTATTCACCGCCGTTAGGACCACCGCGATCCGGCAGCAGGATTGGGGAAATGTGGATAATGTAGACCACACCGGATTAAAAAAATGTTCAGCGTATTGATGCAATACGAAACAAAAAACATTTGCTCTATATTTTTTTCGTTTATTCGCTGTATAAAAATAAATTAATAGAAGCTTGACAGACTTAACTTAGCAGTCGGAAAAGGGAGGATTTTTTTTGCAGCTTATTGCAAAGTAAAGCAAGTCGATCTGTTGGTAATAGGATAGGGTAACTGATGAGAATATGTTTTTTTCAATTTAAATATAATATATTAATTATTGTCAGTAGCCATACAAAGTGCATCCCTTTTACAAAAGATTTGTTTTGTTACTATTTACATATTTATTTCTTCACAGCATAATCTTTTTTTTTTTAACTTCGGAAATATTATAGAAATGGGTAACGTGGACCAACTGCTCAGAAATACTTATAAGCACAGCTTTTTGACACAGGGAATTATTTTCATGGATTTTGAATCAAGGAATCCGTTTTTCGATTGTCCACTAGGGGATTCAAGGTGGTTGAAATGAAATGGATACTTTTTTATATGGCTATTCTATTAGTGGCTTTGGTTTTTATTAATGGTTAAGTAATTCTACTATTACATTTGAATTGGGAACCAAGATGGAGGATGTGAATTAGATCCCGTTTATTAATCGGGAATAAGAATTATTTGTCTTTTGATAATTTTTGGGATTTAGAAACGCCCTTCAATATTGTATACTAAACAGCAGTAAAATATAACATAGGTAGATAACAATGATTTACAACCCACTCCAGACGCACACAATAAGCTTGAATACAATTCACCAAGTCAATGAAGGCAATAAGAAAAACTGAAATTTTGCAGGTGAATAATACCTATAACAGGGAGTATTTTCACAAAAATCTCCTATATTCCCCTTGCCCCTCCCCCAAGCAAAGTAGACCAAATATGCTATAATTTGAAATCAAATACGTTTCTAACGACTTAATAATGTCCGAGATACAGCGGTTCTAAATTATTCAAATTTTTTGTAAGTTGTCATTCTTCGCTATTTTTTAGTGTTTTGGTCAATTTTGACAGTGAAGGAGTAATTTTTCGGTAAAGGTTAATCTATTGTTTTTAAAGTAGGCTAAAGATGGTACAATTTGAAAACAAATTGGTCTCCAAGGACCTAATATCGTCCGAAATACAGCTGTTCTAAATGAAGAAAAACATTCTATGTTATTATGATATCACAGAATATTTTTCTTCATTTCAAATTGTAGAATCTTTAGCCTACTTTAAAAAATATTAATTAACCTTCACCGAAAAATTACCCCTTCACTGTCAAAATTGGTTAAACACTAAAAAAAATTGCGAAAAATAAAAAAAACAAACTTCGCTATTTTTTTTTTAGTGTTTAACCAATTTTGACAGTGAAGGGGTAATTTTTCGGTGAAGGTTAATTAATATTTTTTAAAGTAGGCTAAAGATTCTACAATTTGAAATGAAGAAAAACATTCTTTGATATCATTCTTCGCATTTGATTTCAGTTCACTTCCAAACACTTTAATTCCGATTTTGAACCAAATCGGTAGAGAACTCAAAATTCAAAATGACCATCGAAATTACTCAGGTTGACATTAAATTTGACTTCAGCACCCCCCTAACATGACTTACGCCGCTTTCTAACCAAATCGGTGTGAATATCTAGAAATTCAAGATAGCCGCTAAAACTATAGATTTTGATAGGCACAGATCGGCATACTTATATATGCAGTCAGGGGCGTCAAGATTGTAAATTATATGGTCACAAAAAATGTTAAGATTTTAAAAATAATTCGTTCATTCATTAGTTTTGCTTTTGACCGCCTGCAAAGATATAATCTTGTAGATCTGTACCACGTCCGTCAGTTTTTTTCCAGTGCGCAGGTCTTTTATATTGTGCCGTATAATAAATTAATCACTTTTTGGACCATCTTAAAGAACGTTGCAAAGAAATGTGATTATAACAAAAAAAAATCGAAAATACGTAATTCCTACATTCCGGTGGCAGTTTAACACCTCTCTTCCCAGCTATTCGTCATAAAACAGACAGAAATATCGAATTTCAAATCGACGTCCGCTCGCTCTGAAGGACTTCTCACAACTGATTTACTCCGGCGAAATAAATCGTTTTATCAACAATCGCGCGGGCCAGAAATTGTCATACGTTTTTTGTATGACGGAACTGAATTTAAAAATTCCTGAACTTTGAGGGAATTACAGTGAAAATCTAGATTTACTGAATTATTTTTAATAAACGCTTTTGGTTCTTGATATTATTTACTCCGAGATTGTGGAAGGATTTTAATTAAATATGTTTGTAATGGGTGCAGTTAACATAACGGCGAAGGCACTGTCGAGCGTTTTACTTAAAATTACTGTAGGTATTTCATATATAATATAAAAGATTACAGTTTAAGAATTTACGTCACTGAAAACCTTAGACACTTTCGTAACTTTCTGTTAAAAATTTGCAGATAAATTATGTGTTGTATTGCTTATGTTAGCATACTGCGAAGTGACGTTTAGCGCCTTATTTGAATCTTCCCCCTTAATTCACATTTTATGCATATGAAATAATTCAACTCCCTTGAGGTGATTTTTCACAAAAACGGCGCTATACAAATCATCCAACTATTATAGTATACTTGCTGCACATTCCAGAAAGGTAGATACTTTCAGTATAACCCTGGTGAAAGACCATTATTCAGAATCGTTACGTTGCTTGAAATGGCTTTCACCGTATTTGGTGACCAGATTTGAATAGCCATGTACTTCCACACCTTCCACTCCCCATTCCATTCAGCCTCACAACATCCACCGAAAGGGGATGCCACAGTCTCACTGGCTCCGGTGAGAAGGGAGCAGTTGGGACTCTTGTGCGGTGTTTACCTGTAAAACCGATGACAGGTACATCGCTGCCTGTTTTGCATATGCTAAGCCCCTTTGTAGCACCCAAACTTGTAGTTTTTTGATAAAAGGCAAAGATTTTAATACGAGTTTTATTTATTTTTCCAGCTCGATTCTCCCCACAAGACACCTACTCCCGCCAGAGGATCACCATCAAGAAACGTTTTGGATTGCTCGTCACGCAGAAGCCAGAGCCCATCTATTAATCTCAGCCACATATATATCCACTATGTTATCCTTAATTTTAAATAAAAACATTCTCAATTAAATGTCCTATTTATTTTTTTGTCGTTAGAAACATGCAACTTTTGATAAAAATATATAATAAATACATAGGACTAACTAACTAACCATCACACCTTTTATTAATTGTTTTTGTGTTTAATTCGTAGAACTCCATTTAATTTATTTTTTAAAATTTAATGTAAATCAAATTTAATAATGTTATTAAGTTATGCAAGTATTTTTAGTTTTTATTATTGTGACAGCTGTTTCGGCATTTAAGGCCATTTTCAAACTGTCAGAACTGTTTTCATTATTGTGACAGCTGTTTCGGCGTTTTAGGCCATTTTCAAACTGTCTGAAAGAAAATCACACCGTTTAGTAGGGAGAGACAGACAGAGAGGACGGACTGCCAAACAACTCGATCTTGGCAAACACTTTTTGCTTCAAACATTCTCTTCTGTTATTCTAACCTCTGACATGACCCGAAGTATTTGATTCACTTGATCATGTCATGTCTTCCTCAGACATCCCTGGCTTCTTCCATTTACCTTTGCGTCATATATTCTCCTTATACTCCTTTCTTCGTTCATTCGCTTTACAAACCATCTAAGCGTCCCTTATTTAATCTTACTCATTACGCTTGTATCAGCCTTGCATTCTTTACGAATCTCAATATTTTTCACACGTTCATACAGGGTTTTACCGCACATTCGCCTCAGAGATCTCATTTCTACAGCATTCAGTCTACTTTCCTCTGCCAGTTCCATGCCTCACTGCCATACATCAAGGTTGGTATCAGCACTCCATTGTGGACTGCTAGCTTTGCTTCTACACATACATAGTTAAACAAAAGGTAACATTGGCTAAATACGTATGTTTTATTTATGAAGCTAACAAGAAGGAAGAGGAATATAGGTTCGGGACAGGAGATGCTCTCGATACATTTTATACTCGTTTATCAATTTGTGGTTGTATGCATTACTTCGGTTCGATATTTCAAAAGAGTATTATTGTGAGGAATGTCGATCTTAAATCGTGTGTTATATTGTCTTATTTAATGTATGTGGGAATATTTATATGTCTTCTAAAAGCATGTACAATAACTTGAAATTTTCTTTACCCCAGGTATACATAATAATATGTAGCATTTAAATACAAGTATGTTGCTCAGTAATTATCTAATAATCTAGGCATTTAAATTTCATGAATGTATTTGACTGCTGGTTATATGTATAGACGAGAGGTGACTACGAACCGCCTCTCCGGGTCCCCAACATAAAGAATTCCCATATGAGAATTTTTATTACCATTCAGAAACCATGTTATTTGTTCTGTATTTTTTAATATATAAGAAAAAATCATTTTGAAACTGACAAATAGTAAGCAAACTTATAATTCAGTGGAACCTCAGATTGCAAGTAACTTGGTTTTGCAAGTGTTTCGCAAGATGAGCAAAATATTTTAATATTTTTTAACTTGATAACCGCATGTTGTCTTGCTATACAAGAAATTTATCTGCAATATTTGGGAAACAGTAGAAAAGCGCCACCCAAGTACGACTGTAAGCAGTGCGAGTGATGTACAAATGATGTCACATTTTTGCAAAATCCTCAAAAGGAGTGTGTTGGACGTCTTGCCGTCCTTTTTAGAGATTAATAATATTGTGTTTAGTTATAATTGTATACTTGTATTGTGTAAAAAATTGAAAATATTAATTTTACGGGACCGGAACCAGCAACATAAAGATTTGAAATTGCATGACTGGTCCGGCTACACTAGCCAAACATTTTGTGCAAACCCATGAAATATATTGTACAAGTGACGGGAAGTCTCCCGTCACTGCTCGTGAAATGAATGAATAAAAAAAAGAGAGAGAGAGAAACGAGTGGTGCGAGGGAGACAGGTGTTGTCGGATGAACGTTCGCGGCTCTAATCTACGCAGAGGGGCCTCCCCCTGTGTCATTAGCGCCGTGATAATCCAACCTCGCGAAAATTCGGCAGTCAGCCAGCGACGCTTCAACCGACACCACCTCTGCTCCCCCGACCACCCTACCTCGCTCTACTTCAAACCAACTTCAAGCCTTCTTACTCTGACCACCGCTGACCCTTGGACTACCCCCCGAACTACCAACACTCACTGGACTCAGACCCTCGCATCACCACGTACAAGGCCCGCCGAGCATCATCCAAGATTTACACAAAAGTGTGTTTTGTGCAAAAGGATTTGTACGGCCGCAGAATTTTTGCACAAAAGGGAATTTTGTGCAGAAACAAAGGTATAACAAAAGTCGGTGTCATTCCTGCTTGCAGAGGGAACGATAGGTCGTGTTCCCCTCCCCTCCAGCCCTCTCCGCAGATCGGGATCAGCTGCCCTCTACAGTCGTTTGTGTGCCATCACGTCTCGTACAAGGAGGCAAAAGTGATTTCACTGCCTCCATGAAACACTTTCCGGAGGTATTGGTGTTTTAAAGTTATTTGTTGAATTGTGCAGATAACATTTTCTTGATATTTTTTCATCATTATTAGCTAAATTTTATAGCTCGTGAGTGTTTCCATACATGGATATTAATCTAATTAGTCGAAATAAACAACAAAAAATTACTTTCCTTCGATTACTTTTATACTTAGGTGCTAATAAATTTAAATATTTAAAAACTACATATACATATTTTGTACCCCCCTTATAATCGCTATTTAAATATAATGCGATGCGTAAGATCAGAATAAAAAAATATCTTAAAATGACTTTAAACTGGGCCTAAGGCCGGTTTAACTACACCAAGGCTGAACCGACGCGTGGGGGTCTAATAAGTAAACGATTTCTTTATGAATATTTTATATAAATTTTTGTAACGAAGTATCCTAGTTTCTATTGTTTCCTATGGAGAAGTATGCTTTGAGTGTTTTGAAATACGAACATGTTTTTGGAACAATTTATGATTGTAAACCGAGTTTCCAATGTAGTTTATTTTCAGGTGAATTATTCAAATGCATTTTGTTTGTTATTACAACAGGCAATACAAATATATATATTTTTTTAAATTCATGTTATCTTTATATATCGTTTTATATTCTCAAAGAGAAATTAAATTGAATAAATCTATAATGCTAGCAACTAATACCACAATTAGTTATTATAGGCTTTGCTTCAAAATCATATAAATATTAATCATATAATAAGTGGATTAGTTTAAAAAAATGAAGTACAAATTAAACTAGAAAACTATTTTTAAAAATGTGTTTGTAATATCACTTACATTTATTGCTAATTATGAAATCTGTTTTTTTGAAAAATAATTATAAGTGACAAAAAGTATAAAGAGTAATGGGCCTCCTACACGACTAGTTTGCCTGATACTGACTAAAGTCACCATCTCGAAAAGTTCGACCATCCGGTCGTCCTTTTCTAAAGTCAAGCGTACCAACTTTAGGAAAGGACGACCGGATGGTCGAACCTCTCGACACGGTGGCTTTTCGCAAACCAGTCGTGTGGAAGGCCCATTAGAACAATATTTTTTTCCCTTTCAAATGTGAGATTAGGTACCTACCTATGTTTGACTTTCAAATCTGACGTTGACTGGACGAGAAACGTTTTTATAAAAAATGCTATATCGTCACTATTCTGACTCAACCTCGAATATTAAAAAACATGCTTCCTCAGGAAATGAAATTAACTATTATAAGTCTATTTTCGATATTGCAATTTTTTTAAGAAAGCAGTACTTAAATACCTACGTAATGTATTGATTAATTAAAAAAAAACAATTGATTTAAAAAGATTTTAAATAAGGAAAATAAACACTTTCTTTTATCTCGTGTGAAAACATGATTTTATAGATACAAGGTTGAGTTAGAACAGTTTGCGCGCTTCTTCCACATAGTTTTGTTTTTTTTTTTAAATTTTGTTTTGATTTAACATTTATATATGTAATAAATGGTTTATTAATTTTATATGCGAAAGTTTTTTAAATAAAACTTTGTCATGTAATTATCTCGTGTGTTCTAAATAACAAGTTAAATTAAATTTCCTTATGATATGATGTAGAATGGTTCCAGTGGGGAATCAGGTATGAATGACGATGGCATGAATGATCCCAAAATCAGCATGGATGAAATAAAAAGAGCGATTAAATGTATGAAGAATGGTAAGGCTGTTGGTTTCGACAATATTGCTGTTGAATACTTTAAAGGAGATAGCCGTATAATTCTCACATGGTTATGCAAGCTTTTTAACCAGTGTTTAGAGGAGGGTTACACGCCATTAGATTGGAGGAGGGCTGTGATCATGCCTCTATACAAAGGTAAAGGGTCACGTATGGAATGTGGAAATCACAGGGCTATTAGCCTGCTAAGTTCAGTTGGAAAGCTGTATGGTAGGATATTGATTGAAAGGGTGCAAACGAAAACAAAAGATAAAATATGGGATGTGCAAGGTGCATTTATGAGCGGAAGGGGGTGTATGGATCAGATTTTCTCATTGCGTATGCTAACAGAGAAGTTTCTGGCAAAAAACCAGAAACTCTTCTGTGCCTTTGTAGATCTACAAAAAGCGTACGACCGAGTTGATAGGAAAAAATTATGGAAGGTATTGTCCAAGTATGAAGTGAATACGAATCTCATACAGGCAATCGCGTCTCTGTACGAGGAAAGCGTTGCATGTGTTAGGGTAAACGGTGACTTTACGGAGTGGTTTGACATCACAAAAGGTGTTAAGCAAGGCTGCGTAATGTCACCGTGGTTATTTAATCTATACATGGATAATTGTATGCAAGAATTGAAAGAGGTGGGCTTGGGCGCGGAAATGAGTAATCTGAAAGTATGTTGCCTGTTGTATGCGGATGATGCGGTGCTGATTGCTAACAGTATGGAAGATTTACAGTCCCTTGTATCTAGGATGAATGAAGTATGCATGAAGAACGAGCTAATGATGAATGTAAGTAAGTCTAAAGTCATGGTGTTTGAAAGAGAGATTGCGAAAACAGTGTGCAATATAGTTATGAATGACGAATACTTGGAGCAGGTCGATGAGTTTGTATATTTGGGAAGTATGTTGACGAGAGATGGAAAGACTGATAGGGATATTGAAAGAAGGGTGAATGCAGGAAACTCCATTAACGGAGGACTGAACGCGGTTGGCGCTAACAAAAAGTTGTCCAAAGAAGCGAAGCTAGCAGTCCACAATGGAGTGCTGATACCAACCCTGATGTATGGCAGTGAGGCATGGAAATGGCAGAAGAAGGATGAAAGTAAACTGAATGCCGTAGAAATGAGATCTCTGAGGCGAATGTGTGGTAAAACCATGTATGATCGTGTGAAAAATATTGAAATTCGTAAAGAATGCAAGGCTGATGTAAGCGTAATGAGTAAGATTAAGAAAGGGACGCTTAGATGGTTTGGGCATGTAGAGCGAATGAACGAAGAAAGGAGTGTAAGAAGAATGTATGACGCGAATGTGAATGGAAGAAGAAGCCGGGGACGTCCGAGGAAGACATGGCACGATCAAGTGAATCAAATACTTGAGTCGGGCCATGTCAGAAGTCGGAATAATAGAAGAGAATGTATGAGACGTTGTATGAATGTGAATGAAGCAAGAAGTGTATGCCAAGATCGAGTTGTTTGGCGGTCCGTCCTCTCTGCCTACCCCTGCGGGGAAACGGCGTGATGGTTAGTTAGTTAGTTAGTTATATGATGTAGAATCATTTCCTTTCAGGAATTACCACTGAACACCATTTGTTATTGATGTGAAAAATATTCATTTGAACCATAATGCTTTTTTAAAGAATAACGTTTTTCCCTTCAACCATCTTGATGTTACCATTTAAAACCACTTGAGCGATTGCAGCGTCTTCCATTTTTGTCTATTTTATTTTGACGCACTAAGGTAATAATAATAATAAAATTTATATAAATGGTTTTAAATTCGCTAGGTCGGTGGCGAACTAACCCAATACAAAAATAATATTTTTATTTAACAAACAGTTTGAAGTAGGCACCTTTGTTCAGGGCATATTATGGAACTTTTTAATAATAAGGAAATCTAGTGAAAAATATAATGGCTCTTAAAATATATATATTCATATACAGGTGTCGCAAAACCACCGTTATGGTTTAAATGTTTAATAACTTTTTATATATATTTTTTTTTATTTCAGAATTTTGTGAAGAAAACTTTGGAATTTGAAATGTAACACTACACAACAGAACAGCGATCAACAATTGTTGAATTTTATTTTGAAAATCAACGGTCAATTGTTTTGAAGCAGCGTGCTTATCGTCGTTTTTTTAATATTGCGTACTGGACCTTCAGCACCAACAATAAACCGTCTGGTTACAAATTTTCGACAACATGGTATACTAAGACACCTTCCATGTACCGGAAGACCACGTACGGTCCACACGGAAGAAAATATCCAACGTGTTGTGTGCAGGAGAGTCCAGAAACATCAACAAGAAGACGTTCGGCACAACTGGGGCTATCGCGGAGGTCCGTTCAGAGGATTTTGGCCATATTGCACATGTTCCCGTATAAGGTTCAGCTTGTGCAAGAATTGAAGCCGATAGACTACCAACAACGTGTAGCGTAAAAATGATACGACGGCTAATGTTCTCTCATCTCAAGATTCGTGGGTGAGAATGATGGTGAAGCACAGGGAAGTGGGATGTATTGATTGATACAGTAAATAAAACCCTTGTAAAAGGAAAGAACATAAATTTAATGATTCTATAACCACGTCTATCATGGTTTAGCAAAGAAAAGAGTAAAGAGAAGGATTGATCCCAACACGAAAAGGTTCAAAACAATAATTGATGGCTCTCATGGTCCGACTCCTCTCCTCAGCATCATGGAAGGCCTCTCCAGGTCCAGATGCTCACCGATCGTAGTAATCTCCAAAAAGAAGTCTAGGACGACTCTTCTGAAGCGCCATCCGCCATAGCCTCTTCCGTGGGGTCCAGACAATGGAATATGCAGATGCTACCTTATGTCCTTTTTGGTCCGCTCATCACTTCTTCCGAGATTTTCACCACAGCAGCAGGCACGCGCGGTTTGGCTTCATCGCCTCACAATCCGGCCATCGATCAATCAATAAAACAAAAAACACACCCACTTCGGGCAAATTCAGTAGACGCCCTCCGACGTCAAACAAAATAGAAAATCAAATACATAATCTCTCCCAAAAAACACACGTCGATCACGACCGCTCCAGTCAGGTTATGTCGCCCGCCATGTTGAGTTGCTCCCTTCCGTCTGCCGTCTCCCATAGACATCCTCTCACCAATCTCTTCCGTAGACAATTATCCCAATCATAGACTCGGGGTCAGTATTTACGTTACAATTCCCCGCTTCCCCGTAAAAATTTTATGCCGCGAAGTGAAGTAAAATTTGACCTAACCTTCCTCTCTACTCTTTTCAATTACAGAAAAAACTGAAACAAAGAAAACAAGTAACAACCAATATAAAACAAAAGTCAAAATTGACAAACAAAATGGTATATCTTAGTATGACAATACACAAAAAAATCAAGTTGTGATACATTGGTGGTTAAGCATAACCGAAAAGCAAGGAAACACTTCATACTTATAATCCTCAAGCAACTTATAAAATAAATAAAAATAAACAAGTTACATGAACCAAACACTTCCTCACTTTATGAGAGTCAATTTCTCTAGGTTAACACTTGTGAGGTTTGGAGAACTCAAGCTCCCACTTCAAAATTTTCAAAAAATTATTTTTATTATTAATAATACCCTACTTAACTAATCCTCTCTTCCTCTTAACAAAAAAAATTACAATTACCATGCAGTTTCAACAGGGTTTTTTTTTTTTTTTTTTTTTTTATATATGTATCTAAAGAATTAGACACAGTATACCAATATCCATTGGATAGTTTGCGTATTCACCTCCAAAAATTCTCCTCGTCGTATAGTTATAGAACTATTTGGTTGTATTTGGTTGTCATTTAGCCATTGCTAAATAGTATAAAGATGAGGGTTTACATGTTACAATACCTATCTATTCGTGTGGTTTCAAACAAGTACATTTGTCAATATTTATATATATAAACTTGCAAAGTACAATTTCTCTCGAAATTTTACATCTTCCTATCTTTTCAAATTGGTGCTCGATTTTTTTTTAATCAAAAATCGACACTGGTTACACAAAAATACTTGATAAATTTACGCTGGTGTTAGCAGTGTAAAAATAGTACATATTTACTAAACCTATTGGACAAATCAACTTAAAAAATACTTATCAACATATTATAAACAGTGGTATTACTAGATCTAAACTATCTACTAATCATCTTCTCCTGTTCACGGAGGCAGAAGATGTTTACTCCAAATTGGTAAATATTTGTTTGTTGTGTGCATGCATTAGCAGTACTACACTTGATACTTAATACTAATATTATTACAAAAAAATCATACTTTCTAAATGTCTATACTATATTCTTTAAGGAAAGAGATACCAACTTACTTTAGACATAATTATAAACTTAGAATATACATTAAACATTATAGTTACTAA